>JANAVB010015000.1:1286167-1547458 GCA_029216955.1 Iris pallida | reverse complement strand
CATGATCAAGATTAATCGTGTAAGTCATCCAAGCATGATCAAAATAGGAGATGACACGGGTATGAAAATCAAACTTGTCATGATCAAAGGGAATAGAAATATTGACATTAGCAATAGTGAGTTGAAGTATAGACACGATTATGATTATATCAAATAGTTTACTCACGGTCAAAGTTGTTTAGAAATGATCAACTAGTTAAGCAAAACGTTTAAGCATCATAGAATCAAGACCTAGGAAAAGATACGAATTGACCGATCGAATATAATAAAAGTAGTCCAATCGCGATCGAATTTGTTTAAAGATGATCAAACAAATCATTTTGATACGCTTAGATATTTATCCATAATAATTTAGACACGCGTTTTAGAACCCAAAATCTAGCTACATTTTAGTAGTCTAGTGAGAGAAAATCAAAATAGGTTTAAAGATGACGATTCAAAAGAAATAGAAGGACAAGAAGAAGGAAGACGACCAGTTTTATTAAGAAAATGGTAACTAGAAATAAGGTACAAGTCAATTTGAAAAACTTTTAGTCTATGCCAATAAAAGACGTAACCACTATGGTATCGAAAATCAAAATATATTCAAAGTCACTTTACCGACAAATGTATGCCTCGCTAGTGTTAGCTAGCTGCAAAAACTCTTGGTCCACAACTCAAGTAATGATACGGTAATGAATACCCCCATCAACTTTATCTAATCTTGACATAACAACTCAAGGATGAAATATGACATCCAACATAGTTTTAATAATGTTCGATCACCCACGCTTATTTAGAATTACTTCAACTTAGGGTAATGCCTCGCCAGGCACTGCTGGCTCAGTGAACCCGCAGTCTCCATAGGTCAAGTAAGTAGCGACAAATCGCTGCTGTCTTACCATTATAATCATCAAAAACTATTTCACTATAACCACGAAATTTCAAAGGAGCTTTAAACATTCTTAAACAAATTGATCTTGATAGAAAAAGTTAGAGATTTAACAAATTAATATGATAGGCAAAGTATACGTATCTGTCCTTGAAGTAGATATTCATTTGAAAATCAAATGATTGGTTAGAAAGAAAGGTCGAAGATTAGAGAAATATAAACCTTGATTTCTATTCCTATATATTCAAGATCGAGGAAAAAACATATATATTTTGGATGTCAACCAAGCTAACTCGGAGTAGATATATGGGTAAGGGATCATGTTAGGCTCAACCCAATGGATGGAAATAGAATATTGGCTCGTAGGGAAATAATCTAACGGGAACTAAATATTAATAGACCGTACGATATGACGATGTTAGAGGAAGTAGAAAAATAAAATTGCATATTCAGGATAGAAAAAGTGTAAGTACCTGCCATATGAGTTCCCATTTCTTAAAAATTAAAATGATCGATCAGGGAGGGAACATTCTAATCTTTATTTCATGGATACTCAAATGATTGAGGAGGAAACCTTGAATCAGAAGCTAACTCGAGATATGGATAACATGAAAAAAATTATAGATAATTCCTTATTGGCAAAATGGAAAATAAATAAGCATTTTGGACTTATGACATGAGGACGATATCTAAGAGGAAAAAAGAAAATTTGAGTAATTTATCAATGTTAGATCATTATTCTAGGAAGGCCTAACTTAAGTGGATAGTCTACCCACCTTTGGTCCTACCATCATACCAAACACAAATAAACATATTCACTATGAATTTTTTTTAATTTATATAATAGGGTAATAATTCAATAGTTCCTACCGAAATCATTGGCCTACGTAGCAATCTTAACTACCAAACGGTCAAATTGCATAAAGGACTCCTAGTCCTAGTCATTCTCCTAGAATTAATCCAATCCTATTTGTGAATGAGCATTTTCTAGTAGCAGGCTCGCAATAGTACTAACTTAAGTACTATCACGAGTTCACATAATTTGCGAAGACGGACTACATGGGCTACCATAAAAACTTATCACGATCCGTACCCGCTTTCGGGATACAAGTGCGTGTCCAAGCCAGCATACGCCACAGTGTCGACGGTAGAACAATGTCTAGCCATAATGTTCAAAATCATAAATAAATGCTCATTCACAAAATTAAACTAAATTACAATATTCAAAGATTTATATTTGATACAACGTACAATATCTCACAGTTTATAAAGAACAACTGAATAAAACTCAACTATCTAACTATCTCTAGGTTTTTGCCTTCGAGTCTTTATCTCCCCTCGTATGGTCCATAGCGCAAAAGTAGGAAGCACGTATCCTCACCTATATCAACGATCCAGTCAGGAAAGGAACGACATTCTAACAGCAGTTCCAATAATTGAAAAAATCTATAAAACTGTAAATATAATGAAGTACACGACGAAAAGATAAGCATAGAATCACGGCAAGAACTGAGCATGGTGAAAATGACAAGTAAGTACTAAAAATTGAATAAACATGTAGCTAGCACAATAAATGTAGAAACCAGAAACTACATCTAGCTAGTGAGTTGAAATACTACTTCGCAAGTAAACGATTAAGGGTAAATCCGGCACTCCGCACATGAAATGTACGACTGCTATCAGACACGAATAATAGATCCGACACCCCGCACGTGAAGGTACTACTGCTATCAGACATGAATAGTTTGGATTTGTTTACATGTCTAGAGTATTTTTTTGCCTGACTAGTACTCATGGATCTAAGGTCACGAACACGGTAATAGATTGGTCATAACAACATGTAAAGAATCCATAACTACTATCGTGTAACCATTGTGTCAAAAATTAATAGAATATCATGTAAAATATACTACATACATGAATCATAGAGATATCAAATATGAAAACTATCAGAGATGTACTCGCCTGAGGTCCTTTGCTAGTGAAACCGACAATACAAAACCACTCAAATGAGCCATGAAAGGTCAACTCGGGCAACAGTCTCCGGATGCAGAAATAGATATTGCCAACGTGTTCAAATTAGTCAGATATCTAGGATAGCTTACATATATGTCCAATTCTGGACACAGGGGCAAAACGGTAGTTTTGGGTCAAAACGATGTCCACCGTTGGACCCGTTTTGCACCGAAAAGCGTGCCAGAGTCTATGGTCTCTAGTATCATCAAACTATATATCTATAAGTCATGTTTGATGAGATGAATCCAATCGTATGTCCAAAGTTGGACTCTGGTGGGCCGTGTACAAATTCTCCCATTGGATCGGGTCACGGGCCCGCCAAAATAATTTTCTGCTCGACCTTTTCAGAATCGGACCAAACTTGGCATACAGGACTAGAAAAATAACACGGTCCTGTTGGCGTAAGTTTTGTCTCAAAATGACGAGCGTGCACGATGTAATTGACCAATTTGCAAAGAGGCCGATACGGTAAATTTTAACGGATACGCATCAAATTCGTCGTGCACACGCAACCAATTCAAATTCTGTCAAAGCCCATGCGTCCGCGAAGTCGATTCGCACCTTTTGATGCTTTCGGTTTACGACCACGTCGCCCGATTTGTCGAGGTGCACGGCGTATCGGAATGATTTCTATGTTTTTAAAAACTATTTTTTGCAGTTTTTCCTGTAACTTTCTACTAATTTATCGATGTGTACAATTAACTAGAATTAAATCCATTAATATGGTTTCTAAGTCCTTTTTGTTGTCTAATTAATTGTTCAGTTAGATTTCTAAGTTGGTTATTGGTTTGACCAGAATCGGCCTTCCAATTTGGGTCCTGGACTATCTAAATGTTATATTTTGCGAACAGAGATTGACCGACTTTGTGTTGAGTTCATGGACGGATCGTATGACTTCATCGAAACTAAATTACTGGGATTAGAAGATGGTTATGTTTTGCTCGTACCTGAAGTGGTAGATTGTTAACGATCAAGCATACTCGAGAAATCTGGCAACGAAGTCGGCCGAAAATTATTGTGGCTGCTGCGCTGCAGGGGCTATCCATCGCTGTACGCGCTTCTCCGGCGCTGTTGTGGCTGCGCATGGTGGTGCCAAGGTGGGGGAGGGTCACCAGGTGTCGCGGTCGTGGGGTTTGGGTTTGATGTTAGGGTTCTATTTCTCCTCTCGCTTTCTCTCCTTCTCGATTTATAGGAGCCGTTCATTTTGGGGGTATGGTGAAGTATGGGGCTCGCTCTGGTCTGGGCTATGCTTCCCGCAAGGGAACAGTAGGGATTCCCCTATTCTTTTCTTTGTGTTTCCTTTTTCAACTCTATATATATATATATATATATATATATATATATATATATATAGATATATATTATATAATATATATATATATCTATATATATATATATAATATATATATTAAATATAAATATATATATTAATAATATATATATATATATATATATATATATATATATATATATAAATATATATATATATATAATAATATAATATATATATTATATATATATATATATATATATATATATATATATATATATATTAATATATATTTCAATTCTTTGTGTTTCCTTTTCCAATTCTATTTATATATGAATACATCTATACGTAATCATATACACTTATGTATATTTCCATATACTTCCATATATGTACACATATATGCCACCCTACCACATATATATATATATATATATATATATATATATATATATATATATATATATATATATATATATATATATATATATATAATATATATATATATAATATAAAAAAAAATATATATATATATATATATATAATATACACACGCAAGCAAGATTTTAGAGAATAACCTAAAATAATCAACATGTATATATTTATAACTTATAATTACTAAAATTTACACATAAAATCCAGAGGTATATATATATATATATATATATATATATATATATATATATATATATATATATATATATATATATATATATATATATATATATATATATATATATATATATATATATATATATATTATAACACTATATTTTCCTATTATGAATATATTTATTCACAAATATATATACTCTAATTAAATCCTGAAATATCTAAAATATCATACTAAGAGAATGTTATCATACATCTGAGGTAATATAAATTAAAATAGCAAATTCATATACTAAATTTGATATTCAATTACAAAGATTTACTCACTTAGGCTACTAAAATGAAATACCAATATGTATATGCAATCTATATATATCTAAATGGACGTCATTGGTTGCACTACATAACTACCTGGGCTTGGGCTCGGTGCGGTCCAGCTCGGGCTAGTTTGGTACAACCGGGTTCCCTAAAAATCAATAACCTTAATAATAATTAATTAAATTATTTATAGGGGTCATGTCACAACTTAGCCTGTTTTTCTAGTTCAGACACACTTATGGCTCGTCCTTCCCTACCATGGCTAATACACTAGTTAAAATACACTACTGTACTATTTGTGCCATGATTTCTAGTCATCTTGCACTCCAAAACTTAACTATGGTCTTCTATAATAATAATTTATTAATTAAATATTTGTAAAATTCCACAAATCACCATTTAATTTAAATCAATAATAAATAAATAAATAAATTTAAAAATTTGGGAAGAGGGGTTACACTGTCTATGGCGAAGGAGATCTTAGATTTGTTGGGCCTCTCCCTAAACGAAATTGCTAAGCCTTTAACCACATCACCTGATTTTGATTCTCTTCCTTTGAGCCGAGAAAAGAAAATAGTGCATGAAGGAGTGGATGCTTTTCGTCAACTGTTTCTCGCTTCGGTTGTGCAGACGCACCAAGACCTTGCAGATGTGATCAATGACTCTAACTGTTCTTCTGACTGATCATCACTCAAACTATTTTAGGGTTTTAATTTTGGGGTTCTTTTGGCCCTCTCTTACTGGCCATATTTTGTAAACCCTTTATCACTATTAATGAAAGTTTTCTTATTTTTTGAAACTGTTGTGAATAGTTGATTGATCCGTTTGTAAGAACACATTCACGAATGTCGTATTAATTTTGACCAATAGAATACAACTGATAACATGATGCATGAAATCATCCGATTTTCATCCAAATAGTCTTGATAAGATTAACGAAATGCATATGCAAATAGTCTCCTTTACGACCGCATGGAGTCTTCTTATACACCTCCCATAGCTTGGCAAAAAATAACCGCATGGGATTTTCTAACAGAAGCTCAATTTTGATGATCTTTCTTTGAGTTATGTAGGTCATTTCTAATACAGATAACTTTATGCACCCTGTTTGAAGACATCATATAAAGAATTTGTTTTGTAATTTTCTTTCTTTTATGACTGATGATGAAAATATCTTGTATCATCACTTGAATTTGAAAAAAATTAAAAACACTTTTCATTTTTCTGGGGATGTTTGACATCTGATACTTATCTAGAGGTAATATGGACATAGAAGAGATTTGTGTGGACCTATTATCTATAACATGCTTAATTCGAGCATAGATAATAGGTATAAGAAATTGATCACTATCAGAAGTAATACGAACATGATAGATGTTATAAGTGGACCTATTATCCTTGACATACTTGATTAGGTATAGATAATAGATATAGAAATTGATTACTATCAGAGGTTATATAGACATGATAGATATTATAAGTGGACCTATTATCCTTGACATACCTGATTAGGTATAGATAATAGATATAGAAATTGATTACTATCAGAGGTAATATGGACATGATAGATATTATAAGTAGACCTATTATCCTTGGTATACCTGATTAGGTATAGATAAGAGATATAGAAATCGATTACTATCAGAGGTAATATGGACATGATAGATATTATAAGTGGATCTATTATCTTTGGCATACCTGATTAGGTATAGATAATAGATATAAAAATTGATTACTATCAGAGGTAATATGGACATAATAGATATTATAAGTGGACCTATTATCCTTGTTATACTTGATTAGGTCTAAATAATAGATATAGAAATTGATTACTACCAGAAGTAATATAGACATGATAGATATTATAAGTGGATCTATTATCTTTGGTATACTTGATTAGGTATAGATAATAGATATAGAAATCGATTACTATCAGAGGTAATATGGACATGATAGATATTATAATGGACCTATTATCTTTGGCATACCTGATTAGGTATAGATAATAGAGTAAAGTATTTTGTCAGAGGTATTATGAACGTGACAAGTACACTTTAATGAACGCATTACTTATGGCGCATTCGACTATATGCAAGTAATAAGATATGATCAGAAACTATATCAGAGGACTTGATAGTCATTCCTGGATAAATTCGCTCAGAGGTAATATGGACTAGGCAAATTTATAGAACTCTATAGAGAGAAAGTCGATGCTATGGAATATTTCAGAGGTAATATGGACATGAACATTCTTTCTGATTAAATTTGTTCTGCGGTAATATGGATGTGACAAATTATAAGTCTTTATAGAGGGTAGGCATCATAGAATAATCCAGAGATAATATGAACATGAATATTCTTTGATAAATAGATTATTTCAATTCCAGCTGGGGAATTGAAGTAGGATGTCTTTAAAACAACTTAGCTTTAATGACATTTTTTTATAAATTGGAGAGATTTTTTAGAAAATTTCTTTACAAAAAAGCTTTATAAGAATTGAGGGTGATTCAGCTGGAGAATTTGTGAGGACCCATTATTTATGACTTATCTAGAGCTGTTGGGATAAAATAATGGTTCGAAGTGACAAGAATGTTTGATATTAATTATGTAGGATATTTATTTCTTCAGAAAGAAAATGTAAATACTGTATAAAACTTGCTGGGTAATACAAGGCAATGTCTATTATAATTTAGACATAGTACTTTTTCAAGAATTTGCCATTAATGGGAATCATCAATAAATCTCCATTAGGCTTTGCTAGCCTCTATGCTCCATTCGAATACATTGATTCGATAACAAAAGGTCCTTCACATTTAACTACGAATTTCCCTTTGTTTTTATGTGTCATCACCATAGGACTTTTTACTGAAAGAACCAGGTCGCTGACTTGAAAAACTCGCTCATTCACCTTTTTATTAAAGGCTTTAGAAATGCGGGCTTGATATAACTCAATCCACTGTTGAGCCATGAGTCATTTCTCATCAATTGCCTCCAATTCTTGTAACCATAGACGATCATTGTATTCAATTGTTAACTTATTGGATAAAGCGATTCAGAGAGAAGGAATTTGAATCTCCAAAGGAAGAACTGCTTCGCTTTTGTAGACCAAAGATATCAGCATTGCACTGGTCGGGGTCTGTACTGTAGTATGGTACACCCAAAGACATTTATAAAGTTTCTCATTCAAATTACGTTTATTAGATGAAACGAACTTCTTGAGTAACTTGATAATAGTCTTGTTAAATGCCTCAGTCAAACCATTAGCTGCGGGATTATAGGTTGTAGAGGCTATATTCTAGATCTATTTTTTCTCACAAAATTGATAGAGTTCATTACTCACAAATTGTGGGCCATTGTCATGGACAATCCTCTGAGGTAGTCCAAAATGATAGATAATATGATGTTCGATGAAGTTGATGACATTAGACGTTTTTACTTCAACAAGTGGTATAGCTTCTGCTTCTTGAAAAATTGTCAATTATTTCTAGGATAAATCGATGTCCCCTAGAGGAAGGAGGATTAATAGGTCCTATGATATTTATTTTTCAAGCTTCAAAAGGCCATGACATAGTCGTTGGATGCAAAAACTTTGAAGGTTGATGTATGAAATATGCATAAATTTGACAAGCCTTACATTTTCTTGAGTAGTCTATAGCATCATCCACCATAGTAGGCCAATAATAACCCAAATGCCTTAGTCGATCTTATAATTTTGGGCCAGGTTGATAAGCACCACAAGTACCTTCGTGAGCTTCACGAAGGGACTGTTTAGCCTCTTCCTCGGATAAATACGTAGAAGTAATCCATTATATGATCTTTGATACAATATTTAGCAGTTGCGTCATAAAAGAATCGAAGAGAACATCTCTTTATTGAAATAGCCTCTTTTGGATAGTCGAAAATAGTTCCATAAACAATATATTCTATAAATAAAAATCACCAATCTTTGAAGTTGGCATTCGCTATTGTCGAATAGCTTTGGTGAACATCCAGATTATTCTTAGTACAAAATAATTCTCGACCAATCACTGTGATCGACTTTTGGGTGTTGACTGGGGTAGCAAGTGATGTTGCCAAACATGTTAGAGCATCTACTTCTATATTTTCTAGCTGAGGTACATATTTAATAAAGAACCCAAAGAAAGTAGCAGCTATTTCGAGAGTTGTTTGATAATATTGAACAAGATATTCATGATGAACCTCGTATTCTCCTTGAACTTGACTGGCTATCAACTTGAAGTCACCATAGACTTCCAGATAATCTACCCCCAGCTGTTTAGCCAACTGAGTCCAATAAGTAGAGTATTATACTCTATAACATTATTGGAACAAGGCTCCATTAGAGAATAAGCACGATAGATGACCAGATTATTAGGGGATATCAATACTACCCCCACTCCTACTATGGTGTTGCCTTTGGGACTAGTTCTTGAAGCTCCGTTGAAGAACATCCTCCAAACAGACTCTTCTGTTGTATTATACTCTAATACTTTATCTGAAATTTCATCATAAAGTTTAGAAGTTTCTGCTATCGGGTGTGCAGCAAGGAAATCAACTATAGCTTGCACTTTAACTGCTTTTTGGGTACATAAACCATATCATAGGGGGATAACAATATTGCCCAAGTAGCAAGGCGAGAGTTGAGTGCACTTGGTTTGGTCATGGAAACTATGAGAGGGTTAACCCTGGATACAACATGGATAGTTTTTTCCATTATGTAATGACGCATCTTTTGGATTGAGATTAAGGTAAGACATTCCTTCTCAACGATATTATATCTGTACTCTACATCGATCATCATATGACTCAAATAATAGATAGCTTGTTCATACCCTTCATTGTTCTTTTGAGCTAACAGTGCACCAAGAGAATGTTCCATTGCACGAACATATAACAATAATGGTTTACCCACAACTAGAGCCACCAATATTGGAGGATTATTAAGATACCTTTTAATATCGTCGAATGCTTGTTGACATTTTCATCCGGACAAAAGAGACTCCTTTCTTCAGTAACTGAGTGAAGGGTCGACATCGCCTAGACTAATTTGAAATGAACCTTCAGATGTAAGCAACTTTTCTTGTAGGCCATAAAGTTTTTTAATATTCTTTGGGGAATCTATTTCTAGGATAACTTTAACTTTGTCGGGGTCAATATTTATTCCCTTTGAAGTAATGATAAATCCAAGAAATTTGCCATTGGAGACTCCCAACAATGACTTTATAGGATTCAGCTTGAGTTGGTATACACGCATCAATTTGAACACCGTTCTCAAGCCTTGAAGGTAATCTCCCTTTGAATGAATTTTAACTGCAATGTCGTCAATTTAGTATTCCACCATTTTTTGCAAATGTTCACAAAAAATTGTGCCCATGGTGCGTTGATATATAGCTCCAGCATTCTTTAAACCAAAGGGCATCACTGTATAACAGTATACCCCCAACAGTGTTCGGAATGCTGTGTGTTTCTCATTAGCCAAAAATATTTTAATTTGATTGTAGCCTGAAAACCTATCCATGAAAGACATACGTTCGAAGCCACAAGTGTTATCAATCATGACATCTATGATTGGAAGAGAAAACTCATCCTTTGGACAAGCTTGATTAAGGTCTCGATAATTAATGCCTACCCAAATTTCCCATTTTTCTTTATGATCGAAATTATATTAGCAACCCAGTCAGGATGTTGTTCTTCTCGAACAAAGCCACTGTCTTTAAGTTTTTTACCTCAGCTTCTATCATATCTGGACGAAACGTCGTTAATGTTGCTTCACAGGTTTGACAATAGAAAGTATAATAAGATGATGCATTGCTATTTGTGTATCAAGCCCATGCATATCTTCATAACTCCAAGAAAACACATCTATATACTCCTTAATGAGCTTAAGATGAGAATTTTATCTTTATTGGATAAACTTTTGCTGATGAATATTTGTTTAGACGATTCTAAGTCACCTAAATTAACTTGAACAACTTCATATTCAGTAGAAGGTTCCCGTTATTTAAATCATATTTTCTATTGGGTCTCAAGCTGTTGAGCCCAAGGCTCCACTTCAAAAGGCTCAATAGAGAGGTCATCCTCTTCTATTTGATCGCCAGATATCATATAAGCTGAGAAAATATATCTAACTATTGCTTCCATACTTTGATTTGAATTCCATGCTGAAGAATCAAAAGAATGAGAATGTATATCACTAACTTCTTTGTCTGAGATTTCTAATTTAGTTGGAGGAGTTACATTTCCTAGCCCAGAACGAGTACGATGATAGTATTCTTGCGGCTTTCCTTTTGGAGTTGGGATACGCAATGGTAGACGTCGACCTTTACCAAAATTAAGACCTTGTTGACTATGCAAATCATATCCTATTCTTTGAATAATATTCTTCGCTTGGGGAGTGTACCGATAAAGCTGCATTCTACCGGTATCTAGTTTGGAATAATAATCAAAGCTTCTTTAAGAACCTCGGCTCGACCAAAATTGATTGGTATTTCACCAATCGATCTGGCTGGTACTTCAAAGTAAGAATCTTTATATGATAGACATGGAGTGCTACATTTAGAAGAAATAGATACAGGCAGTGACAACTTCGTATCCATGATAAGTGAACATAAAGAGTACAATTCTTAGACCAATCTCAAGAACATCAAAGTCATCAAAAGCAGAACCTCTTTTATTAGACATGTATATGATTCTTCTTTCGGAAAAACATCCTCAGGAAGTTTAATACATGGAGGTTTATTTATAACATTTGCTCCTGCAGCAATCGCAGCTTGAGTCAAATTGATCACGAGGCGCATCCGGTTGAACTGGATGCTTGCTTTGACAAAATTCAACTATAAACGGTTCATCTTTCTTGGTCCTTATGTCAATCAGCAAAGGTTCCTCCTTCTTTATCTTCAGATCAATTACTAAAGGTTTTACTGTCTTGATGTTTGTTCTGTTCTTGCGTAGATCAAAACAAAAGGTGTACCACCCCTAAATAAGCCTCATGTGATATTCTAACAGGCTCCTTCCATACGAGACCTTTCAAATGTGTAGCCAAGGGCTCATTTCAATTGGCTCCTTCCACAAAGGGCCTTTCAGATATATGGCTAGAGGTTCTTCTGCGGTTTGATCAGTAGATGCTTCTTCTAGCTTGCCTTTAACATCTTCCTTCTTATCCAGCATAAGATGCAATGGTTAATCGTCAAAGGGCCTCTGATCTAGAGGTTTATACAGTCTTGCATCAGAGAAGTACACTTGCATCAGAGAAGTACACTTCAACCCCTTCAAAGGATCGACATCTGCAAATTCTTTACAAAGTACTCATTCTTCATTCACATATTTGAAACACTGATGAAGAGTAGACGGTACAAGAATATTGTCATGTATCCGCGACTGTCCTAACAAAATATTGTAGGAGACATTGGCATCAATAACATAACATGTGACTTCAGTCCAGAGATTTCCAATCTAACACTTGAGACGGATCTTCCCCAGGGGATGATTTCGTCCGACATTGAAGCCAGTGATAGTAGTGGAGGTAGGTGACAACTTGTGCATTGTAATCTGCAACACCTAAAGCAAACTATGAGGGATAACATTGACAAATGAGCCGAAATCAATTTGGATGCGATCTACTTTACAAGCTCTGACATATCCTATAGTATAAGGGTCTATCATGATGGTTATTTTTCAAGAATATGTCTTCTTGAGTAAAGGTGATATTAGGAATCTTCTCTGACACACAATGACAATGAGGACAACTCACAAGATCAGCATCGGGTTATGATATACGACTCTACGTGCTGCAACACCTCACTCAATGCCTTCCGTGTGTCTTTGGAGAGACGGAGCAATTCGAATATAGATAATTGAGCAGGGATATTGGCAAGTTGTGCCAACATATCAAAATTGGAAGGTTGGTCGAGTCCAAACAGATTAGATTTCTTTAATGATTTGTCAAACATTACTTCTTTATATTTTTATTTCTCTTTTGAGGTTTGCTTTAATGGTCCTGATTCAGATGGAAAAATAGCAGGTGGATTAGAAGCATGGGTTGTAGGAAAAGGATTATCCTCTTGCTCTTGAATGGAGGCACATAGGTATGCCTTTTCGGATCTCGTTTCTCTGATATCATTGACCATGTTACATGGCTTACTCTTCTACTTCTTCTGAATTTTAGAAGTAGAAGAGGCAGATTTTGAATCCATATCTTGAAGGAGATCAGAATGGTTCCACATAACCTCACCGCGTTGAGTAGTGAGTGGTACAAGTTTGGCTGTCTGATCACCTTTTTCTTCTAATTTAAATATTGGTAATGGATTTGTCTCCATCTAGTAAATTGTAAAATGACAAACTCAGATTGATTTTATAATATCTTTATTATTATTTCTGTGGATGATATTAGTGAAGTCATGGCTATTTATATACTATAAAATTATAGCTTACGTATATTTATTATACAGCTAGCATGTACGTTCTAGTCCTACGTATTTTGGGACTAGGGCGTTACATGTGTTCAGGCAGAACACGGGATACCTAGATCCATAAGTAGACCTAATCCTAATTTCTTCTCATGGTCTCTGTTGTAGCCTATATATATATCCTCTATTCTTCGGCCTTCATGTGCATCAGATAAGAGCAACTTCCTCTAAATTTGTTCTTCACGTAATGAGAGAAGATAGGTCAGCCAAGAAGGAAAAAAGCTTGTGAGATCGTTGCTCACACAACATCCAACCTGAGGAAGGAATACGACAGAAGATCTTGAGGTCGCTGATAATGAAGGTTGCTGAAAATCTATTTTTCGTCACTTCAAGTATAATTCGTGAACCCTAGTTTAACAATTGAAGGGTTAGATCACGTGTTAAACATGTTCATATTTTATCGATCGATATGCACACCAATTTGCGGCCCTAGGATCTCCAGTTCCATCAATTGGTATCAGAGATGGTATTGGATTTGTGTATCGATTGATAAATCTATATCTGTAGAAGCACAAAATAGATCAAATACTGCATATGCGCCATTAACAAATAGTGCCAGATTGCATTTATCAAATGGCGCACAGAGGCAGATGGCGCATCACATCAAATGGCCGTGGCGGTCACGTGGCAAGCTTCTTTGAGAAGCCAAACGTCTGTCATTATTACTGACAACACGTCAGTCGAGGGAAATCTTTTCGAATCATGAGTGCACAGCAGTAGAGAAGGATATGTCAGAATCAACATTACATTTTGTCATTTACTTTATGCCACGTGTGATTGGCACGAAGGAATCAAACAGTTTCAAAATGCCCAGTGTAACTATCTAATAGTTATTGCAAAACTCTATAATTAGAGTTCAAAATCACTCTCCAAGGCACCACTAATGATCATAATCTCTTTACCAAGTTGTTGCTGCATGTTTTAGAGCTTCTCTTCTTCAACATCGCATCGTCGAAGGGATAAAATGATCGTCTTATGATCAGATTCCTACAGTTGTACTTCTCCAGAATCAAATTGTACCCTTGTACTCTTTTTTTTAGTTTGTAACTTAGTTTTCTTGAAAACTTTTATTTTTTGCAAACAAAATGGCGACTCTGCGGGGGACGTCTTTCTCCTTTGGTGAAAAATTAAACTCAATGCGATGCTACGTCGGTCGACACATCGCAGAGGACTTTGGTCGTCCAAGTCGACCAAACAGCCTACAAAGCAATAATTGGCACTGGAGGAAAGCGCCAAGTCCATAGACGCACCAATCACTGTTCCTGTACCAAACGAAGGAAAGTGCCATATGGTCACTCCCTATTCTTCTCCAGTTCTAAACTTGGTGGAAGGCGCACCAATCACTATTCCTGCGCCAAACAAACGAAAGCGCCACATGGCCCATACTTATTCTTTCCCAGTTCTAAACTTGGTGAAAGGCGCACCAATTACTGCCTCTGTACAGAACAAAGGAAAGCACCACATGGCTATTCCATTCTTGTCCCCAGTTCCAAACTTGGTAGAGAGTGTATCCATTACTGCCTCTGCGCTGAACAAGGGAAAGCACCATGTGGCCACTCCCTATTCTTTCCCAGTCCTGGACTTGGTAAAAATTCTATCTGATTTTGCCTCTGTGCCAATCGATGCTAGAATACATCTGGGTAGAAACCCTACTTCTCTTGGCAGAGATAATCAAATCAATGCCCAAAAAATAGGCTTTGTTCAAAGTTCACTGCCTGCTATCCATTTACATCGTGCTAAACGTGTTGGGATAGTATGCACAAAGCAACAGGGCTTGCTGCCCACTCCATATCAAACTGGGCAGCACCATTTAGTCCAAAATAATAATCTTCTTACTTTTTGCATATCAAGATCAAAGCATGGAAAATTGATGGTCTTCCAGACAGATAAGCAAGTGGCACATAACACTGATATGCGTACATATCTTAATAAATATAGAATGGAATTCCTTCCATCAAGTCATACAGCATGCCGGACAAGTCTCAAACAGTCTGTACCAGCCACCAATCGGCCCACAGTGAAGGCTTCTAAAATTAAGATTCCTTTCACTTATGCTAATGAACTCAGCACTTCCCTATACACTCAAGGGACACAAAATCTCAGGAATGGGAACCATATTCCTAACACAATTAGTGAACATGTGCCTTCTTCTTCTTCTTCTTCTTCTTCTTCTTCTTCTTCTTCTTCTTCTTCTTTTTCTTCTTTTTCTGTCAATGTAACTGATCTTCGTGAAATTCTTGTACAAAAAAGGAAGGTTGAAGGATCTTCTCATACACCTATAACTCCATACCAAGGACATCACTGTAATCAGCATCATTAGATAGTAATCAAGTGCTGCTGTCAGTCAGCTAAACGGTCTATATTTGACCGCTTGAATTATACTCGGGCTCCTGAATTAATCATGGTGGATGAGGACGAATTGCTATTCGCTTCAGTTAACATCACATCTCGTAGCACTGGGGGTGGAAAACGTCTAAGACGTAACGCATCCGGCAATCCTAGTCAACAATATCTTGATCGAATCCTTAACTTCGGCGAGGGTGTGTACCAGAAAATAAGAACAAGAAACCAAGATTTTCTCGGTCGAAGGAATCTTCCCACTCCTAATATTGGGGGTAGCATTCTGTCAGACTTCGATGCCGATAGTAAAACTCTGATCAGACTATCTTATCCACCAGTTCGTTCTCAGTAGCCAGAGAAGTGTCTGTCTATGTCACTAATAAAGAGCAAGATGCTTCTAGTTCCGCCAGGAAGGAACAACGAATCGCTGCTCTAGTGGCCAATCTAAAAGCCATGGCTGATATGGTTACGAGCATGCACACAGTGATTATGACACAACATGCTGTTTTGCCGGTTGCAAATCCAATTCCAACCCAAGAACACAGCATTCTCTGCACCTACCAACATTGGTTTGGGGGTACAATCCCCTCTCAATGGTACTGTGCCAGCTCAGGTAACCCTGAGTCATTCTGGTGTTGGGGGTGGTATTTGTAAAACCCCTAAATTTTTGGGAATATTTTTTGTTATTTAAAAAGACTTAAAAATGAATTTATGCAATTTATGATTTTTTTTTTTTTTAGAAATGACCTTAGCCATTGTTGAGTTTTTGAGCACTAGACGACCATGAACTTTAGCACGGAAGATGTAGCAGTGTGTTTTGACCAGTAGATTAGCCATGCCGTGGGAGGCCTAGCCATAGTTCTGTCCAAACTAGGAAAACCAGGCCAAGTTATGAATTGACTCATTTAAATTATTTTAATAAGATATTATTTTATATATTGATTTTTAGATGACCCGGTTAGGCCAAACCAGTCCGAACTGGGCACGGACCAAATTTAAGCCCATGTAGGCATATGGTGGGACCAAGTGGCCATGTGGACATATTTTATGTACGTGCCAATATTTCCTAAATTACTTTAGAATTTTACGTACAATTTCTAATTATTTAAATTATTTGTGCAATTATTGGTATTTTATTATTTACATAATATTTTACAATATTTGTAAAATATTCTAGGCCCGGATAAGGGAGTGTGGTACAAGTCCACCAAGACCACCATTTGATTGTTCTAATATTTTATTATTATTAATTCTATTTTTGTCATGATTAAATAAGCATATTTATTATTATTAAATTACTATGATTGGTTTTTATTTTTATTGTCAAAATAAATTTATATATGTACATGTGTTTAAATATATTAAAAATTGGGATAGATAAGATTAATATATGTATTTAGATTTATGGAAATTTTATGGTATATATTTAGGTGTATAGATATATATGTATATATAGTTATATATAAAAAAGATTTAAAGATTAAAAAGAAAAGGAAAAAGAAAAAATATATATATAACATGTGGTCGGCCCCACCATGTGGGAAAAATTTCGGAAAGATGTTACGAATCCACCCTCCTTAGAAATACCGCCGAATCAAAATGCGATAGTGCATCCTTCTATGAAAGTCATCCAGTGAGACCTATGTAGCAAACTTAACTACCCAAATGTCAAATTAAATTAGGGACTCCTAGTCCTAACCATTCTCTTAAAAATTGATTTACTTCTAGTTGTGAATGAGCATTTCCTAGTCGCAGGCTCGCAGTAGTATGACTAATATGGTACTACCACGAGTTCGCACAGTTTGCAAAGACTGACCTGCATGGGCCACCACAAAAACTTGTCATGACCCGTGCCCGCTTTTCGGATACGAGACGTGTCCAAGCCGGCCTACGCCGTAGAGTCGACGGTTGAACGATGTCAAGCCCGCAATTAATAAATGCTCAAAATCACAAAATGTAACATATATTGCTCATTCACACTTCTAAAATTAATTACAACATTTACAACATTTATATTTTTAAAGAAAGTACAAGGTTCTCACAATTAATGGAAATGATACAACTTCTATCTATTTCTAGGTTTATGTCTGCAAGTACGCCCATATCTCCTAAAGCTAAGTGAAGCCACAGCTAACCTAAAAAATATTAGTTTCCAGTCAGGAATGGAACAAGCACACAAACCGACGACAAATCGAAAACACAATAGAATTCACAAGACATGAAAATAACATATGTGGGATGATCTAGAAAATAAGACCGATATCATGATAAATTATGAAAGAAAGTAGATAACTCTACAACATGATATATCAGCTAGAAAAGGAACATGTAACTAGGATGACAGGGCAAGTGGTGAAAAAACGAGAAAAACAATTAAAGACAACTATCTATGTATTTTGAAATACCAGTTTTGACATGTGAACGCCTAGGGATAAATCAGGCACCCTGCACGTGTCGTGTGCAACAGCTATTCTCCATGAAAGACACGGGAGATAGTTCTGGGTAGTTCATATATCTACTAAGATATTCACCCTCCTGACTAGTACTCATGGACTCGGACAAGTCACGAGACACGGTAACACAACAATCACAAAAATAAAGTATGTAGAGATCCATGACACTAATCCGTGTAATAATGTGTCAACAAATAAGAGAGCATATGTATAAACATGAAATGGAAAGACTACTATGAATCGAAAAGCAATCAGAAAGTATACTAGCCTGGGTCCTTTGTTGGTGAAACCGATAATACCATTGCGTTCGGAATAGTCCAGTTGCCTAGATGAGATATGAAAGAGTTCACGTTCGCAAGAAATAGGAATACGGTTAGTCAGGGTCATGAATTAGATACAATCTAATTTAAGGGGGAAGGGAATTTTATTAGAATAGGTTATCCTTTAGTCGAAAATATATCTTATAAAATTATTAAGGTATTATATATACTATTTTGAAACAATTTTAGAAAAACATATATTTGTGTTTTTAAAACCTTTTTGAGAAAATAGTTATTTTATAACACTTATATAAAACTTTAGTGAAGAAACCATTAATAATTCTCTATAACTTTAGAGAATATTTATCCAAATGAAAGTCCAAAGTCCAACGTCAAATTATTGTGACTTATTTAGTCAAAGCCCAAACTTATTCTTATCACTATATCTAACAAAATAATTAAAACTTTATTAAAATTTATATTTAATATGGACCATATTACTAATGGACCCAAAGAATTTAATTCAAAAGTCATAAACCTATACTAATATAATATGGAAATTAAAACTCTATAATTAAGGCCCAAAACATATTAAAATAAAGTATTTAATAAATAAGCCCAATAGCCCATATTGCTAGCCATTATTTATGACTAGGTAGCCCAAACTACATCTAGAAAAGTCTAATTAACAAATTTATACACATATATTATTTTAAGAAAATCTATATTAACTAAAATTAGTTGTAAGGCTATAGCACAAATTAAAGCCCAACCAAAATTAGCTAATTAATCAAATAATCATGCATATATACGTTAGACATACTAATATACACTATATGTAAAATAGAAATAGTACTACACTAATACTACTGGTGTTAAATAACCATAATAATATGATAATAATATTAATATTACTGTTAATACCAATAATACCGTATTTGAGGAGGACTAATAATAATATCTGTTTATACATCTAAAATACCCTCCATTTATTTGGCCGACATAGGAAATCAACACATTATTGGTAAATCCCAATGCAATTTATTGTATCATATATACATATTTATATACCAGTATGTATACATATACAATTCTTTAAATAAAATAACTAATAATTAATATATATATATATATATATTGCTCTGCATTATTCAAGGAAAGAGAGAGAAGGTTAGAGAAAATGGGGAAAGTTCAAAGAAAGTGAGAGAGAAGGGAAGGAGGTTCGAGGGAGACGGAAAGAGCTGGCTTACCGAGCCTGTGAGCGCTTGGCGGAGTTCCATTCCGGCACGAGGCGTGCAGACGACGGTGGCGAGCAGATTTGCTTCGGCTGCTCTGGGAAGCGATGGGGAGGCGCCACCATGGTTTTAGGCTCGGCCACGATTCGGAGGTGGCAGGCACCGGCCAGATATTGGCATCGTGGCGGCGTTCGGCCACGCTACAGAATTGGGGGTACGGGATCTGCTCCAGGCGCTTAGGTTCGGCGCGCGATGGCTGCGAGTAGCAGAGATGGACTCGACCGGCTGCAGTCGGGAGGGCTCGAGTCACGGTGGCACAAGGGACTGGCCCGGTGCCAGATCGGGTCTGCAGGGATGTCGTCGGAGCTCGCACACCCTGTGGCGGAGGATCGGAGCCTCGACCGTAGCGGGCAGCAGCATGGGAGTCCGGCCACGAATGTAGACGGTAGCATCCCCACGACTCGGCGTCGCTATGTTCATAGCCATTCTCGAGATCGCGGCACTGGGAAGACGAGAGGCTGGTCGGGTTGGTTTCTGCCAAGGCAGCGTATTGGCCGCATGCGCTGCTTCGGCGTCGGCATAGAGATGACAGGCCGGGCGGAGGCGACGCTGCGGTGGCTCGCAGCGGGGAGATGGCGGAGGTAAGCGGGGGTGTCTTCGTTTAATTTGGTGGTGGTAGTTTTGGTGATCGTGTCACGGTATTCGACGCGAGGAAATTTGTACTGTAACATTTGTAATAGAATGGAAATGATGTGGTGAGCACTGACACGGACACGACGATACGATGTTGATGGCAATGATAGAAATGCTGGTGGTGATGCTGGCTGTGTTGGCCTATTGGTCATGGTCAAACCTGATTTTAATAATTGATCAAAATCTGTCTCGATATACGAATCAATTCAGATGTTTACTTACGACATTTTGGACACTGATCAAGATTGGATATCTACTCAGTTTAAGACCAAAGCTGTTTGCCACTCAAGATTGTATTTCCTTAAAGCAATATAATTTTTATTTTTATTGAGTCTAGGAATACAGTGTACACCAAATCGTACTGGTAAATAGGTTATCCGAAATTGTTTTTCAAAACTGACATATCTTTCTAAAATGACCTATGTTTTTAAAAAACATCTATTTTACAAAAAACTTCTGAAGGATTTTCAAAAAGCTAAAAATTATTTTTCACAAAATCAACTGACCAAACCCTGACAGAACTCGGCCAGAGTTCGGCCAAGTTGAACGTTATGTGAACGTTTGATTTTGAACTTGGTCTCCCTTCAGTTACGGTTGGTTACAAAGAGTTCTGTCCGAATTCTGTTCGAATTCTGTCAGAGATCTGCCTTTGGAAAAACTATAAATAGAGAAGGATTCTGATCGTTTCAATACACCAATTCACTTTCATCTCTTCTCTTCTAAAGCTTACGTTTCTTCCAAAGAGTTTAAAAAGCTTCCATTTTCAAATCCTAAGCCAGTTACAATCCTCTAGTCGATTTGCTAGTGCAGTACGGTCTAGAAGTTTCAGAGTGATTGTAATCAGAGGCTTGATTGAAGATACACTCTTCAAAATTGAAGTTGGTGAGTTCTTCGTATCAAAGCTCGCGTCTGTAGAAGTTGCAAGGACTTCGTATGAAAACCTGCAGGATTTTCCAAAAGTGGATCCAACTGAAAGCTAGAGTTCTTCCGACTTGACTAGTCCTCAGAAGAGGGAAACCAGTATAAATCTCTGTGTTTGCGTTTGCCTTCTGATCACTCTTTTTCATTACAGTTATTTATTTTATGATTATTATTGTATTTGTGATCTAACTGCTAACTAGTTTTTTAATTAGCAATATTCTGCTGCCTACTCTATTCACCCCCTAGAGTATTCTGCTTTACAATTTTATTCCTATAATTGGTATCAGAGCAGGTTATACAGGTAAAGCAAGGTAAAACTGTAGCTATATTCAGTTATTTTTCAATTGTTATATCGATCACAGTATTACACATGGCAACTGCGAAATTCATAAGTGAAGGCCAAGCCACAAACAGACCTCCACTGTTTGACGGCACAAACTACACTTATTGGAAAACATGTATGAGTTTCTTCCTAAAATCTCTTAATTTTGACTTATGGTTTGTAGTTATTGATGGCTACAAAAAGCCTCCTCGTATTAATGTTGATGGAGTTTTAGCTAAAAAATCCCATGACAAGTATACAGAGGATAAAAAAAAAGGCCAGTCTTGACGCACGTGATATTAACACTTTATTTTGTGCTTCAGACAGAACTGAATTCAACAGGGTGTCTACCTGCACAACATCAAATAAAGTATGGAAACTTCTCGAAGTTACCCACGAAGGAACAACACAAGTCAAGGAGTCAAAGATCAGCAGACTTACTCAGGAGTACGAGGCGTTCAAAATGAAGCCAAGTGAATCAGTCACTCAGATGTTTACGAGATTCTTGGATATTGTAAATCCTTTGTCTTCATTAGGCAAGGAATACAGTAACCATGAAAAGATTCACAAACTTCTATGAGCTCTCACAAAGAACTGGATTCCAAAGGCTACAGCAAACATTGAAGGAAACGACCTCTCAATAATATCTCTGGAAACACTCATGGGTAAGCTACTCACTCACGAGTTAGAACTTTACGACTTTGAATATGGTACACCAAAGGAGAAGTCAAAAAGTCGATCGCTCTCAAGGCTCAACATAGAAGAACTGTAGAAGATGATTCTGACGACAGCGACTCTGACTCTGAAGATCAAGCTCTTCTGGTAAGAAAATTTAAGAAGTTCATGAGATTTAACAGGAGAACAAAAGATAGCAACAGCAACAACAACGAGGAAGATCCTATTTGCTACGGATACAAAAAAAAGACACATAAAAAAAGATTGTCCAATAGCATCATCATCAACAAGAAAAAGCAGCAAATATGACAAAGGCTACCTGAAGAAGTCTACATCAAGGAAGTACGCCAACACAAGCATATGGTATAAAAGCGAAGCCAGCGATTCAGAAGATGAACAATCAGATGACGCTGCAAATGTATGCTTGATGGCTTACGATCAGGTGGGACGCCCTTCACATGCTAGAAGCAAATGGATCCTCGACAGCGGTTGCTCACGGCACATGACCGGTAATGCTTCATTATTCGCAACACTGTCGAATATGAATAAAGAACGATACGTCTCCTTCGATAATAATTTAAGAAGGTACATAATCGGTATCGATGACATTGGTAAGGCTCCCTATCCTGTGATTATATATGTCTGTATAGTTACCGAGTTAAAATATAATCTGCTCAGCATAAGACATTTAGCTGATCACGGTTATGGCATTAACTTTGTCAAAGACAAATGTACTATAGTTGATAGTTCAACAGGTAGTACTATCTTTGAAGGTATCAGGGAAGACAACATATATGTTTACTATCTGTTAGAAGATGCTAACAAAGCAGGTAGATGTTTGATGGCCAAAAGCATTGAGAGTCAACTATGGCATATGAGACTCGGTCATGCAAACATGGACACAATTTCAAAACTATCTACAAAGAAGTTAGTACGCAGCTTACCGGACATATCTTTCCGATACGGTATATAGCGAATGTGAAAAGAACAAAGCTACCCGATCTGTCTTTAAATCCAAGAACGTTGTAAGTACCACTAGACCTCTACAATTGTTGCATATGGACTTATTTGGACCAAGTAGAATTGCTAGTCTAGGTGGTAAATATATGCATTTGTCATTGTAGATGATTTTTCTAGATATACATAGGTATATTTTCTTGCACGCAAGAACGATGCATTATCAGAATTCGTCACCTTTTATAAGAAAGTACAGAATGAAAAAGGGTTCATGATTACTCGCATTCGTAGTGATCATGGCGGCGAATTTGAGAATACAGAGTTCAAGCAATTTTGTGACACACACGGTTATTTGCATGAATTCTCTTGCCCTAGGACTCCACAACAAAATGGAGTTGTGGAATGTAAGAACAAGACACTATCTGAAATGGCTAGAGTAATGTTAAACCAGTTTAGTCTACCCAGATACTTTTGGGCTGAAGCTGTTAATACAGTATGCTATATTCTCAATAGGGTTCTAATTCGACCTATATCGAAGAAGACTCCCTATGAACTATGGTTTGATAGAATACCCACTGTTTCATATTTCAAGATTTTTGGTTGTAAATGCTTTATTCTTAATACTAAAGACAATCTGAGTAAATAAGATGAAAAGGTCGATGAAGGTATATTTTAAGGTTATGCAGCAAAGAGCAAAGGATACAGAGTCTTCAACAAAAGAACCATGATCATCGAAGAATCAATTAATGTCAAGTTTGATGAGCTAAATCAACACTTAGACGATGACGACAATGAAGACGTAATCACACCAAGTATATCTACTGCAAAACCTTCACATAAAGATGCAGAACCTTCAAATAAAGAAGTCGGAATCAGCAATCCTGAGGATACGCCAAAAGAGATAAGATTCTTGGCAGATCATCCAAAGGACTTGATAATTGGTGAGATTACCAAGGGTGTAAGTATTCGTTCCTTTAGTAAAGATATAGCTTCTTATGTTGCTTTTATTTCACAGCTTGAACCCAAAAATATTGAAGAAGCATGTAGTGATAATTTTTGGTTAGATGCTATGCAAAAGGAATTAAACCAATTCGAACGGAATCAAGTTTGGGAGCTTGTTTCCAAGCCCATTGATCATCCGGTCATTGGCACCCGTTGGATATTTCGAAACAAACTGAACGAGAATGGTTTAGTGACTAATAATAAGGCTCGACTCGTAGCTCAAGGATACAATCAAGAAGAAGGTATCGACTACGATGAGACTTATGCCCCAGTTGCGAGATTAGAATCCATTCGCATGTTATGTGCATTTGCATGTTTTTATAATTTCAAGTTATTTCAAATGGATGTCAAAAGCGCATTTTTAAATAGTTTTATAAAAGAAAAAGTTTATGTAGCTCAACCTCCCGGTTTTACTGATTTTAAATATCCTGATTATGTTTTCAAGTTGAAGAAAGCCTTATATGGTTTGAAACAAGCCCCTCGTGCTTGGTACGATCGTCTAAGCTCTTTTCTACTTGACAACAGTTTTTCAAAGGAAAAGGTTGACACTACATTATTTATAAAATCTTTGAATAACAACATTCTTTTGATTCAAGTCTATGTAGATGATATTATTTTTGGATCTACTGATGAATCTCTTTGTTAAGAATTTTCAAAGTGTATGCAGAATGAGTTTGAGATGAGCATGATGGGAGAGCTGAAATTCTTTCTCAGACTGCAAATTAAACAAACCAACAATGGGACATTCATAAATCAAGCAAAGTACACAAAGGATCTATTAAAGAAGTTCGACCTGGAAGCAGTCAAGCCACTTAGCACTCCAATGGCAACTTCAATCGAGCTTGATAGTGATAAACAAGGCAAACCCGTCGACATACGTAAGTATCGAGGTATGATCGGTAGCTTACTGTATTTAACTACTAGTCGACCAGACATTATGTTTAGTGTTTGCTTGTATGCACATTTTCAAGCCAATCCTAAGGAATCACATCTGTGCGCAGTTAAGCGTATCTTCCGATACCTTAAAGGCACTTCTTCTGTCGGCTTATGGTATCCTAAAACCATGTCATTTGACCTAACCGGTTATTCTGATGCTGATTTTGCCAGATGCAAACTAGATAGAAAAAGTACCAGCGGCACATGTCATTTCCTAGAAAAAGCTCTAGTCTCTTGGTTTAGTAAAAAGTAAAATTCTGTCACATTATCAACAACCGAGGCTGATTATATCGCCGCAGGATGTTGTTGTGCACAAATTTTGTGGATGAAGCAAACTTTAGAAGACTATGGATTATATTTCACACACATACCCATTTTCTGTGATAACACTAGTTCTATTAATTTGACTGAGAATCCAGTATGTCATTCTCGTACTAAGCATATCGAGATTCGACATCATTTTCTTAGAGATCATCAACAAAATGAAGATATATACCTTGTATACATAGACACACATAATCAATTGGCTGACATACTCACCAAACCTCTAGCGAAAGATCATTTCAATTATTTACGTCGAGAATTAAGAATTTTAGACGTCAATAATATTAATTAATTTTGTTTTATTAATTAATTTATTCAATACTCAAAAACTGTTTTCGAGACAAGCCTAAAAAGAGTCTGTCTGCCACCACGACTACGGTCGAAGAGAAGTGGTATTTAAGAGTTCCCCGGTGAACCTCCGTTAGCTGGGACAGTACTCCTACAGCTAATCTGAAACAGACGCTGAGTAAAGAATATTAATTTATAAAATAATATTAATTATATTATTTGATATTTAAAATTACTAAACTTTGAATTAAATATTTGAAATAAATTTATGAAAAAGATGTGGTCCACAAAATTTTATGTATTTCATTCAGAACCCGAGGCCCCCATCTTCTTCATCCCTTCCAAAACCACATCACAGCAGCAGCAGTCGCCCGAAAACCCTAGTTCTTCTCCACCTTCCTTCTTCCAATCTACATGGAGATCTTCGTCCAAAATTTGGATTCGTGCGGAGAATCGCGTCCTCTACAGCATACTTGATTCTTAGAAGGTATAATTCCTTCTCTTCTCCACTTTAAATTATTAGGGTTTCTAGTTTTTGGGATAGAATGCCTAAGGGATTCAATGCTTTCAAGAGAAAGAAGACCCATGCCAGTGAAGAGGCATCATCTTCTGATCTGTATACGGATTTCCTCTTTTCTCCGGTCCAATCGGATGACGGTGCATCGGATGAGTTTTATTTCAAAACTCTCGACCAAGCATTACTTTGGTATGACGACTTCATTATGCGTACTATATATACCGAATCTTCGATCAAATGGACTGTATTTCCTAACCACCATCCTTACTTTGAGGCATTAGGGTTACATCACTTTGCTATTTTATAAGTCCCTATAGCTACTAATGCCATTAGACTGTTTTACTGTAATTTCGTGTTAGACACTTTTACTGCGAGAACTCGTGTCGGCGGGATAGATATCGAGTTCAATGATGAATCGCTAGCAAAAATCCTTGGTCTTCCAAACGAAGGTGCCCCGCTCGATGACATCACGGACTTCGATTTTCCCAAGGGTACGACTCTCGTTAGTTTCAAGAATGAGCTTTGTGGCCCGCACGTCCTCGTCCTGGAAAGTTTAAGGCCAATAACTTGAACTTGTTTAACTAAGAATTACATCGCATCATCTATTCCACTCTACTTCCAAAATCTACTTCAAAAGATGATGTCACTGCACACTCGAGCTTTCTGCTTTATATCACATTCTTAAGAGGATTCCTTTTCTGCCCCTAAGACTATCATTCAGATGATGGATAGATATCGCAAAAGAGACCACAACCTCTCTTATGCGATGATCATCCCACGCATCTTTCAGAGATTTGATTTTGACTTAAGCACTTGTGCTCTGGACCCTGAGCCCAAGTTCCTCAAGCTTTCTCGTCGTAGCATTGCCACTGCTCCTCCATCTACTGCACCTGCTCCTACTGCACCTGCTCCTACTGCACCTGGTCCTCCTCAGTCTTACCCTATGACGTTTGAGGGTATTCACCAGCATCTATCAGATCTGCAGACATTCTTCGTTGACACTTCCAGGGAACATGAGTTCCGTGACGTGACTCGATTCCAGGCTATTGTCAACTCCTTTGCCGATCTTCGATTTGCACAGACGGATCACTCTGCTAGCTCTCTTCCTCGAGACCTTTCTATATCTGGCTACCGCATTGATGATGAGGCGGTCCACTCTCTATTCCAGCCAGGAAATATATACGATTGGTATCGTACTTCTGGTGCTACTCCACACACTTCTGGAGCTGGTCCATCTGGACATGCTGGCACAGCAGCCGATGAGGATGACTTTTGAGTTGTTACTTTTTGATACTGATGACTTTGTCTTATGTTTACTTGGAAATGTTCCGACCTTCCAAGATAGTATCAATACTCTTTTTATTTGGATATGACATTTGCATGGACATGTTTTTTATGACTCAGTTTAGCATATGACTCAGTTTAGTTTATTGTTCAGCACTTTATTTGTTTCAGCTTTATTATAGCATTATCTTTCTTTATGCTTCCATATAAACTGCCTGTGATAAATACCATGCCTGTGTTGTTTATACCATATCTGTTTATCTTATTTTTCTGTTAATGTTTATACCATGCCGGTGTTGAATGTCTTTATTCATATTTTTTTTGTGTTTCTTCACTGCTTGTTATTTATGCATTTATTGCGGGGGAGATTTCTCTTTGTAATTATTTTGCTAAGTGACAACGGAAGAAAAATCATATCTAACATCTTCATGGATACAGGTTATGAACAATTTTTACATTTTATATCTGTACACTTTTGAATTGATCAAGACCAAAGATGTTATATCGGTCAAGGTTTGTCAATTATCAAAATAGAGGAGATTATTGGCCTATTGGTAATGGTCAAACCTGATTTTAATAATTGATCAAACTCTGTCTCGATATACGAATCAATTCAGATGTTAACTTACGACGTTTTGGACACTGATCAAGATTGGATATCTACTCAGTTCAAGATCGAAGTTGTTTGCCACTCAAGATTGTATTTCCTTAAAGCAATGTAATTTTTATTTTTATTGAGCCTAGGAATACAGTGTACACCAAATCGTACTGGCAAATAGGCTATCCTAAATCGTTTTTCAAAACTGACATATCTTTCTAAAATGACCTATGTTTTTGAAAAGCATCTATTTTACAAAAAGCTTCTGAAGGATTTTCAAAAAGCCAAAAATTATTTTTCACAAAATCAACTGACCAAACCCTGACAGAGCTCGGCCAGAGTTTGGCCAAGTTGAACGTTATGTGAACGTTTGATTTTGAACTTGGTCTTCCTTCAGTTGCGGCTGATTACAAAGAGTTCTGTCCGAATTTTGCCCAAATTTGTCAGAGTTCTGTCTTTGGAAAAACTATAAATAGAGAAGTATTTTGATCATTTCAACACACCAATTCACTTTCATCTCTTCTCTTCTAAAGCTTACGTTTCTTCCAAAGAGTTCAAAAAGCTTCTATTTTTAAATTCCAAACCAGTTACAATCCTTTAGTCGATTTGCCAGTGCGGTACGGTCTAGAAGTTTCAGAGCCATTTTAATCAGAGGCTAAAGTTAGTCGAGTTCTTCGTATCAAAGCTCGCATCTGTAGAAGTTGCAAGGACTTCGTATAAAAACTTGCGGGATTTTTCAATAGTGGATTCAACTGGAAGCTAGAGTTCTTCCGACTGGACTAGTCCTCACAAGAGGAAAACCAGTATAAATCTTTGTGTTTGTGTTTGCCTTCTGATTACTCTTTTTCATTACAGTTATTTATTTTATGATTATTATTATATCTGTGATCTAACTGCTAACTAGTTTTTTAATTAGCAATATTCTGCTGCCTCCTCTATTCACCCCCCTAGAGTATTCTGCTTTACGATTTCGTTCCTACAGGCTAGACAAGGTGGCCACGGTTATGGTTGGTCTTGTGGTTGGTGGCGGTGATGAAAGGGTCGGGAAAGCGGTAAGGTGATGTCGTATGGAGGGGATGAACGGGATGGGTCTAGTGTTGTCGTTGGTTGCGGGAAAGGGCAGAGGTGAGGTCTCGGGAAGGAGAAGTTATATTGATAGGGGAAGCACGGTTGTTCTCATGTGTGCGGTTACAGGAGAATAGAGGAATAGAGATATAGAGTAAAGTATCAAGATAAGATATGCATAACTACGCAGATTTGAACTTTGGGATAAATCTTATAGGCTCAAATAATATTGAATCCAATAAAAATCAATCTATAATAATTTAAAAATGATACTATATTTTATTTAAAATATAAACATAGCCAAATCTAAATTTAACACTTAAAATAATACTCCTAGGATAAGACTTAATATCAAGTAATATTATGAAACATATGTTTTTTTTTAACTCAAATCATGGTACGACTAAATCAGACAAACTTTAAAATATCTTTATATCCATATCATATTATTTAAAATAAACTTTGAAATATTTTTCTATCCATATCAAATTATTTAAAATGAGATGACAATTTCCTTGCCTCCCAAATATACGTTGGAAGGATATTTGTTGCTATCAAATAATATAAATATATCGGTATAAATCCAATACAAATAATAGTCATTTGTATTTAAACAAATCATTTGATTCCATGATATAATTTAAAATATATTTTTGATTTAATCAAAAATCCTAATTTGAAAATAGATTAAGCAGAAATCTCTTTATTGACAAAAATAAATAAGGTTGTCAATCGCACTTGAAGCCGGTAGTTTGGAAGTCCAAAATTAACAACTCACGTCTCTTGTAATTCCAAAACTTCAAGAATAATGTTTTGACCAATCTGAGGAGAAGGAAAATAATATCATAACATTCGATACACGAAATTTTTTGAAATAAGATAATTAGAATAAAATATACAAAAAAATAAGTTTTAAAAATCTGGGAAGAGGAGTTACAGTGACGTACAATGGCAAGACAGAAGCGCACTGTCGTCATTTACTTGAATTATCGAGACTGTGGGTTCACTGCAGCCAATAGCGTAATGTCGTGGCATGAACCCTAAGTGGAAGTAATTTCAAGTAAACATAAGCTACCGAACGTTACCAAATACTATGTCTTATTGACCTATCTTGAGCTTCAAGTTAGTATGTCAATATTAAACAAAGCTAACAAGATATTCGATGTTGTATCCTTATTGGAGTCACGAAACCAAGGGTTTATTGCAGCTAACTGTACACTAGTGAGGCATAAATTCTTGGTAAAGTGACCCCGGATGTGCTTACGATTTTCGAATACCATAGAGGCTACGTTCTTTATTTGCATGTGACTATTAAGTTTTCAAATTGATTTGTGCCTTATTCCTATTTATAATCTTCTCAATAAACTGGTTGTTCTTTTCCTCCATATCTTTCTATTTTTGAATCGTCATCTTTTAAACCTAATTTGATTTCCTTCCACTAGATTCATAATCACACCTAGATTACGATTCTATGATCATGCTTACACAATCGATCGTGTTAGAACGGTTTCGATTTGGACCATCCTTAACGACCTTTCGATCACGACTAGACAATTCGATTCTATTTCAATTCACATGTTATCCTGGAATTCGATTCTATAATCGTGCCTAAATAATTTTGCTTAACTATTTGTTCGTACCAAAATAATTTCAATTTTGATCGATCTTAAACAATTTTTGATCATGACTAAATCATAATCGTGCCTATATTTCAATAATTATAACCAAGTTTTATTTTTCCAATCCAACTATGGCCATGACTATTTTGATCATGATCATGCTCGTGTCAACTTTCTAATTTCTGTCATATAACGATGACCTGCTTGATTAGCCTTGATCGTGACTGTATCTTAACTTATATCCAAGCGACTATAAACATGTTTAGATTTCATCTAGAACTTTGACCATTCCTTAGAAAATTGGTCGTGACTAGATCATGCTGACTATAGTTTGGTCGTGCCAAACCATTTCAATCTTGATCGTTCTTAAAAACATTTGGTTATCAACTGGACCATTTGACCGAATGTTGATCGTGCCAATCACACTCTCCTTTTGTCTTTTTTTTTATCATATTCGTGATTATACGTGACTAATTTGATCATGAAACATATCACTCCCTTGAATATATCACTTGTCGTTTTATTCGGATCGATTGGAATTTTGCTTCTTGATTATTCTTCGTAGTCGTGCCTAATCATGGTCTTTGAAATTTCTAAGATGAAATATTCTAAGGTGGGTAGAGTCTTCAAATGATGATTTGTCCTTAAGTTTATTGTTATCTTTGTGTTGAATTTTTTAGAACATTTGTAAAACTCCTAAATTTCTACTATGATTTATTTTAATAAATATGGTATTGATTTTTGTACTTCGTATTTGTACGTCGCGTACGAATTTGCGTTTCGTAAATTTCTCGTCAAGTGCGAATAAGTGCGAAGTACATATTTTTATAAAACGTTTTAATTATATAGATGTAAAAAATATTTCAAAATAATAGACGATAAATATTTTATATTGCTTGAAGTTGTAAATACGTCGTGCCGAGGATTGCCAAACTTTATTTTTATTTAAAAATGCCATTTTATTTTATGGTACAAGTGTAACTAGTAATTTAGAAAAACTGTGTTTTATGTAAGTATTATTTTTGCATGCGAGTGTATATATATTTGTATTTTCGAAATTAATTATTATCATTAATATATTATTTTGAAAAATGTATACTAAATATGGGTTGATTTAATATGTAATTAATTATGGTGATTTAAGTTGAAAACAATTATTAAGTTATTTAAATACAGTTTAAATTATAGGTAGAATCTATCTACATTGGATTATATTTGATTGAGTTACTTTTAAATCAATTTGAATTAAATAGTGGAAAATCTAAGGAGAATTAAAACTCTTCTTAGTCCTTATCTAGATAAGACTTTTGTAAACCCCCTAATTTTTCAAAATAAATATTTGTAGAATTTTTGGATTTTTATATAACTATTTATTGAGTTATTATATAATTTGTATTATTTTACATATATTTAGTATAGTGCTCATTAGTGAATTTAGTATAAAAATATATAAAGCTATTTTTCTAGTACATTAAGGATCTAAACTATATTATACAATTTTTCTCAAAATTTTAGGATTTATTTTATAACTTTTATTACTTTTTACATGTTACTTATATTGTATACTATTTACATAATATAGAATAAATGTCAATTTAGTATTAAATATTTTAGCTTGTATAAATGAGATTAGATGAAGGTTGTTTAAATAAATATTAACTCTATTTATTATCTATAGTAATTTTAAATAATGTTATAGATAATTTAGATAAATATAAACTATATTTTAAGTTAATCATAAACCTAAGTCTAATAAGAAAGCATCCCTATCTATATTATATCATAACAAAGTAACTCCGATCAATTTAAATCAAATCCTATCTAATTTAGGAGGTAAATCTAAAATAAGTACCTATATATACCCAATACATTTCCTTCCTATCAACCATAATTCGAAATTATTTTTAGTCCAATAGGAACTCAAAAATTCATCATCAGAATTTAGCTCCGCTTTTTAGTAGCAAGAGCAACTTGGAACGACGATATTTCCTAGCTTTGAACTCCGTTTCGTCTCCAATTTTTTTTAAAGAAGCGTATCGAGTTAAGCTTTCCAGAAATATATTTTAATAGACAAAATTTGTTCTTTAGATTTCTGTAAAACAGTTTGAGTATCTAGTGTCCCAAAAATAAACGTGTTTCAGTATTTTTGTGATTTCGGGAGATTCCAAAAACGAAAATACGATCCGTTTAGTTTTTCGGAAAGCTGATACGAAAATCTATGTCATATCCTAATTTTAAAATCTATTAAATAAGTGTAAAAGGTGCAATATTAATTATAATTAGATAATAGACTATTTTTAGCATCCGAAGTTGTTCCTACACCTTTTCCTTTGTGCGTTGTTGTTGATTCGTCGTCAGGACATCATCTTACCTCACTCCGGACATCAGGCAAAATACCTTGCCTTATTTATTGTTTATAATTAGTTGCATCTTTCTTTATTTACTGTATATTTATTTTTTTGTTTATTTTCAGTTGGATCCATGACTTGTTGTTCATAGTTACTTTATTTTACTTTCAATTGTTTTTCTTGCTTGTGTTTTAATATGCATGTGGATCTAGTCATAGTGGACTACCTTTTGTCAGTGACCCTTGGGAGGGTGAAGACAGTTTGATGTTTGGGCTACCCAAAACCCAAAATTCGTAGTAACTGCGTACTACGATAGTCGTGTCGCGACGGTCACTAGCCTCGAGCTATGTGGACTGATGGGTCTCGTCGGCCGCTAGCCTTGAGTTATGTCGACTGATAGTATTGGTACTTGACGTGTGCGTGTTTTGAGTTGTTACCTTCTCCTGGGGGGAGTCAGCCTTCACCTGCCCATACAACGAGAGGTCTTCTAAATTGCATACTAGATTGGTTAGGTGACCATAGTTAATGTCATGTCACACTTCGTTCTAGTCATGGCACGGGACAATGTCACATCGTGGAATAGTGCACTACCCATTGTTCTTGTTTAGTCTACTGTTTCGATGATGGTATATTGGACCGTGTTATGGTTGGGACACATTACTTTTACTTTGTGACTTTATAGCATATTTTATATTTAGTATTTATGGCATGTTCTTCCTATATCATGTTACGTCCCTCTGTGGACCTGGTGATCTCTCCAGGTATGTGCCTTTGTGATGTTTTGCAGGTGCTCTAGCCAAGGCCATGTTTTACTCTCTTCCTTCGAGGTGATTGCACTCGGATCGCCTTCGCATCGCTCGACAAATTCATTTGTTATGTATTTTTTCTCTTTTTAGTTGGTAGAGGATTTGTCTCCGTCCGACGATTTGTAAATAACAATTCATGAGTTGATTTATAAATTCTTCTTTCTTTATTTGTGGATGAGATTAGTGTAGTGGTTTACTGCATTTTACAGCTTATGTATACATACGATGGTTCCATATATTAGAGTTTATTTCGTATGTATGCAGATGGCATGTCGACGTACTTAGTCCTAAGTATTTTAGGACTGGAGCGTTACAACATTTAGACCCTTTTTCAAAACCACAACCTAAGATTCCAACACCATGCCTATATAACTCCAACAATAGTTAATCGTGCCTAACGACTAATGCTGGACCCTACCGTTTTTTGAAATTGGTATGGTTTGTTGACCCAGTCTTAGGTTCTTGTTGCCTTTCTACTTCTTAAATGACTAACTAGACAAACCTTATAGTTATGTTATAGAGTATAATTAAACTAGGTGACTGGTGTGATTGTAACATGGGGGGTAGCCAGAAACAGATAAGTTCTTTAGGGATAGATTTTAATGAGCTTATAAGCCCAGTATTAGTGTTTGGATATATGTCACCCAGAACCTTTTAGGAGTGATCGTTAGGAGCTAACTAGATATCCAGTAATAAAGATTCGGATTGGTAAAACTACGCCTATGATAGAATGATACGACTATAGCTATTCAACTTCGAATGGCGAAAAATTGGATAGCCATGCCAATTAAATAGAGTTGTTAGCCCAATAACACCATGGTAGTACTTAGGCTTCTTAGAGAATCTAAGACTACGGTCAGAAGTGCCTAGCATCCCTTATAATTTCCTGGAAATAAATCCTTCTATAAATTTTGTAATGGAACCACGACTTCCTTTTCACTACCAACATAACTTTTATAGGTTGGGTAGTATCTTGAGCAAAGTATATTCTAGTCTTAGAATGTGACGACAAATAGGACCCCATTGGTAACTGTGCCCCATATCCTTTCGGAAAACCCGGTATGACTAGTTATATTTGATTTTTTCTGAGTAAACACTTTTAACCCTTTTCTCCCTAGCTTACTTTTTCAATTTCGAGGACGAAATTTTTATAAGTTGGGTAGAATGTAAACTCTCATAATTTTAATTTTAATTTTTGCTTAAATAATATTTTGTAGATTTTTTTAGGAGAATTACTATTTGGTTAGTCATAATCGTATATAACTCCTTTCCGTATATATGAATAGTTATGAGCCAAAGCCCCTATATCAATAGTAATTACTTTTTTCTACATTAGCCCAATGCAAATCCTATATTATAAACCGAGCTAAGCCAAGCCACTGCTACTGTTGTTACTAGCCCACACAAATTTCCTTCTTTCCTTACCAATTTCTTCCTTGCCTTCCTTCTCCTCTCTATGAATTTCACAAATACAAATGAACCCGGACCATGACTAAATTCCTAACCCGTACTCAGCATTCCTATTTAATGGACAATTACAGTAGCATGGATTAAAAACCCTAATATTTTGCAATGGACGAACCCGACCTGCGCCTTCCCTCAAGACAGTCGCATGTACCTGCGCCTGAGCCGTGCTTTCCCAGTTGTGCGGCAGCACTCATAGCCGCCCAATTTGCGGTGCGACGTCCTGTGCGCCACAACCAACACCACCGGTGTCCGACGGGAGCCGGCCTCCACGAGCCACCGAACCTCGACGCTACACGCAGTCAGCCTTGATTAATCCCTTGCTCTCCCCGTACGAGCCGAGACCACTAGTTCCGCAACCGTCGACGGCCCACCAAACTTGTCGGGGACACCTGACACCGCCGGGACCAAAACTGGGCGTCGCTTTCGGCCGAGAGGTTCATCATCGATTGTCAAGCGTGATGTACTGGGCTTCCTCGATGCAAAAAAATAGAATTCTCGGTAAGCTAATTGGCAGTTTAATTTCTCTTCCTTACTAATACCCATTAGAAACTTTCCTTTCTACATACTCGGGTTATAGGATTGCATATGTTGTTGTGGTTCACAAAGAATTATATAATAGAATATATATATATATATATATATATATATATATATATATATATATATATATATATATATATATATATATATATATATATATACTGGAAATTGCTGAGAAATCTAATTTTGGGGTGGGCTTTTATGAAATGCCCACCCGCTGGATAAGTTTTATGAAATACCCAGAATTAAGTATTTTCACGTTAAATATTCCAAGATCCCTTTTAGATGTCACCCGCTAGAAACTGCTATTTTTATAATACCGAAACTACCCCTCCGCGCGAATTGGTCATCTATATGTATTTGAATTCAAAAAACTCAGATCTGGATTGCGATTTTCGTCTTCTTCTTCTTCACAGGAAATTTGAATTCCATTGCTCTCATATTCAGCAGAGATCGCAAAGATCGTTCGTAGTTCGGTGTATTTTTCTTCAGTCGAACTCAGATCATCGCTCGTCATCATCATCACCATCATCATCATCTTCATCGTGGAGACATTTGAACTCAGATCTTCAATTATGGAGAGAAGATCTTTCTTCTTCTTTTCCACAAGAATTATCATCGCTTTGAAAGAAGAACGAAACACTTTATTCCTGAAAAAACTAAATTACACGTTTTAACACTGGAAATGACCATTCTCCGTCTTAATTAGGACGGAGAATGGCATTCTCCGTCTTAATTAGGACGGAGAATGCCATTCTCCGTTTTATTTAAGACGGAGAATGCCATTCTCCGTCCTAATTAACACGGAGAATGACATTCTCCGTTTCCGTCTTAATTAGGACCGAGAATGTCATTCTCCGTCTTAATTAGGACGGAGAATGGCATTCTCCGTTTTATTTAAGACGGAGAATGGCATTCTCCGTCCTAATTAACACGGAGAATGGCATTCTCCGTGTTTCTAACACGGAGAATGGTCATTCTCCTGCGTTTTAACACTAGAATGACCATTCTCCGTGATAAATTACACGGAGAATGGCATTCTCCATCCTAATTAAGACGGAGAACGGTCATTCTCCGTTTAATTTAGCACGAAGAATGGCCATTCTCCGTCTTAATTAGGACGGAGAATGTCATTCTCCGTTTTATTTAACACGGAGAATGACATTCTCCGTTTCATTTAACACGGAGAATGGCATTCTCCGTGTTTCTAACACGGAGAATGGTCATTCTCCTGCGTTTTAACACTGGAATGACCATTCTCCGTGTAAATTAAGACGGAAAATGTCATTCTCCGTCCTAATTAAGACGGAGAATGACCATTCTCCGTGTAAATTAAGACGGAGAATGTCATTCTCCGTCCTAATTAAGACGGAGAATGGTCATTCTCCGTGTAAATTAAGACGGAGAATGTCATTCTCCTGCATTTTATGGTTAGTTGAAACTTTGGAGGGCCATAACTTTTGACTGGGAGGTCGAAACGAGGTCCCGTTTGTCGCAAAATGAGCGTATCGTCGAGGAGACTGAAAGTAACCGCTTCACCGTTAAACGGCCTTTCGAAATTTTAGATTCACAAAAAAATGATGTTTGGACCTCCGTTTTAGCACTTTTGTCGTTCGTCCCGGTCTTTCCGAAATTTTTCGACGAGTTTTTGAAGTTTTTTGAGGAGAAAACCTAGATTCGAAAGTGAGCAGCGTATGGAAGAAGATAGAGTATTGAAACGTTTTTTTAAGAGCAGTTTTGTGGGTGTTTCCAATAAATTAAAAGGAAGGGCAAAAGGGTCATTTGGAACCCACTTTGGATAAGTTTCTCTAATTCTGGGCACGCGATGAAAGTTTTTTTAGCGGTGGGTTTTACATAAAACTTTTTTAGTTTTTGGGCATTTCATAAATCTTCCCATATATATATATATATAGTAGGAACTTTATGTGTATAGTTCGGCTATAGGTGTGTAGCACTCAGCTTAGAACAAAGTGAATGGCATAATTGTATATAAGCCCATCATAAATACTATTCATGTGAGACATGGGGTAGAAAGAAGAAGTTAATGATGTGTGTGTGTGTGCGTATATATATATTATATGCAAATCTCCTTCTCCCTCTCATCTTTATTAAAGTGACATATTTACAAAAAATCCCTTAAGTACCACGCTAGCTAATTTGACTATTCTGAAAACGTTGGTAATATTTATTTCACCATCCGGAGACTTTTGCATGTATTGACTTTAGTGACTCATCTGAGTAGTTGTACTATCGGTTTCACCAGCTGAGGACCTCAGGCAAGTGTACTTTCTGATTGCTTTCGATTCATAGTAGTCTTTCCATTTCATGTTTATGCATATGCTCTCTTGCTTGTTGACACATTGTTACACGGATTAGTGTCATGGATCTCTACAAATTTTAATTCGTGATTATCGTGTTTTTGTGACTTGTTCGAGTCCATAAGTACTAGTCGGAAGGCAAAATATCTTAACAGACATGTGGACTACCCAAAACTATCTTCCGTGTCTTTCGTGGAGAATAGCAGCTGCACACGACACGTATAGGGTGCCTGATTTACCCCCTAGCCGTTCACATGTCGAAACTGATATTTTAAAACATATAGATAGTTGTCTTTACTTGTTTTCCTTGTCTTCTTCACCACTTGCCATGACATCAGTTACTTTCTAGTTTTTATCTCACATATATTATTTTTATGTCTTATAAATTCTATTATGTTGTCGTATTTCCGTCTGTTTGTGTGCTTGTTCCATTCCTGACTGAAAACCAATATTTTTCAGGTTAGCTGTGGCTTCACTTAGAATTGGGAGATACGGTTGTACTTGCAGGCAGAAACCTAGAAATTAGATAGAAGTGGTATCATTTTCATTAATTGCAAGAATCTTGTATTTTCTTTAAATATAAATGTTGTAAAGGTTGTAATCAATTTAGAAATGTGAATGAGCAATAAATGTTATATTTATGTCATTTTGAGCATCATGGCCTTGACTGCGTTCTACCGTCGAATCTGTGGCATAGGCTGGCTTGGACACGTACTCGTATCCCGAAAAGCGGGTGCGAGTCGTGATACACTTGCCTTTGTCCGCGGTGGATCTCCTTGGTGCCATTGTCGATGATCGAAGAACTTGAAAGAGTGAGAGGGAGAAGACAATGAGAGATTGAGAGAGAAATTTTCAAGCAAAAAAGCTTTCTCTCTCTCTCTCTCTTCTCAATGATATTTATAGCCAAAGCCTAAACATAATTGCAGCATAAATTACGCGTGAAATCTGGGTCGGTTAAGATTATGTGGTGCACTAAACGCGCAAGGATGCTTCTTGTTCAAAGTATTTCAAATTTCAAAAATTTTGAAATTGGAAAACTTTGAAGGGGGTCTTGTAGAAGCACCAAATATATCAAATATTGCATATACATCATTAACAAATAGCGCCAGACTGCATTTATCAAATAACGCACTAAGGCAGATAGTGCATCACATCAAGTGGTGCTGACCATTACATAGTGCTGTCGGCCACGTGGCAAGCTTCTTTGAGAAGCCAAACGTCTGGCATTATTACTGGTAACACGTCAGTCGAAGGAAATCTCTTCGAATCACGAGCGCGCAGCCCTCGAGATGGATATGTCAGAATCATCATTATATTTTATCATTTACTCTGTGCCATGTATGGTTGGCACGAAGGAATCAAACAATTTTAAAATGCCTAGCACTTTTTCAAAAATGGCGCCTAACAACAGCATGCGCCATTCATCAATTTGTGCCAATTAATCATCTATCATCCAGAGACAGTCAGATGACATGGCGTCATGCCACTAATCTCGAAGAATGTGCATACAATACTGCCTACGACCAAGCGCATCTCTCTGATAGAACGCTACGTGTCTTTAAGCCAATCGTTCACACAAATGGGTGATGGCAAACCAATTGTACTCTGCGCCAATCAGTGTTAACTATCTAACAGTTATTGCAAAACTCTATAAATAGAGTTCAAAATCACTCTCGAAGGCACCACTAATGATCATAATCTCCTGACCAAGTTGCTATAGCAAGTTTTAAAGATTCTCTTCTTCAACATCGCATCGTCCAAGTGATAAAGTGGTCATCTTCTGATCAGATTCCTACAGTTGTACTTTCCTAGAGTCAAATTGTATTCTTGTACTCTTTTTTTGGTTTGTAACTTAGTTTTCTCAGAAAACTTTGTTTTTTGGCAAACAATATTTTCTAATCAAACTTGTATCGAAAAGTAGTTGGTAGATGTAGATATGTTCCGACTTGTTTACAGACATCTTTGATCCAACTATTATGGTTTGATTGCATGTTTTATTTTTGTGATTCAAACCCATGACTTGTGTGACTATTGTTCTTCATGGATGTAATTAAAATCATAAGGGTTGATCCTGCTTATGTATTTAATTTTTTCAGTCTAGATTATGTGTAAACTTCTTCGAGAGTCATATAGGATTGATGTAATTTTAAATTTTTTCGGTCTGTCATGATGGCGGTGGTGGCTTTTTCAATACGGGCTGTTAAACCCCGAATAACTCTACATAGAGCAACATTTTGGGTCCACCACAGTTAAGGAAGAAGCAGAATATATGTCCATAATAGTTGGATTTTAATTTTTTATTGTAATATTTGCTTATTCTATTATGCATGTTTGTTGTTATGTGGATGCTTATTATGAACTGAGTTCGGATTAATAATGGACAACATGGACAAATCAACTAGTAAAAAAACCCTCATTGTTGAATAACTAAGTGGGAGAGAGAGTTTATTTAGAATAAATCTCATGGTCTCCATTATTGCTTTATAGGTGATATAATTGTACTTGCATGTAGGATTTTGTACCTTCTTCTATATCGGATGAGTCTAGTTATGGATCACCAACACAAACTTTATTTGGGATAGATATAGAAAGTTACCTAGTGTGTGTTCACTAAAGGAACTCATTACGAAGTAATGGATTTAGTATTAAGTAATGGTGTAAAATTAGATACAAATAATGGTATCCTCCCCATCGGAGTCTACTGCTATTATTTGTAGGACCAAAGCAAGAATAACAAATTTATTTTAGTTGTCATAAAGTTAGGTTCATAAGATAGTAAAAGTAATAGGAAAAGCCTCCTTAGACAAATATTAAATTCGTATATGTCCAAACTATCCTGGCATACTAAATTCATGATGTTTAAGGTGTTGGTAAATCTTCTTTTAGTGCTTTGAAGGAATCAATATTTAATTAAGTCAAAAAGATTTTGTCCTACATAATAATTATTTATATGATTCTCAAGATTTAAAAATGGATTCTTTCAGTCCACTTATGGTGATTCTTAAAAAAACTTAAATGTCCTAATTACATTGACTGAAAACGTAACTTGGATATTATCTTAACTGCTGAAGAGTACAAATTTGTACTCAATGAGGAATGCCCACCTAAGCTTGATGCTAATTCTGATAAAGAGGTCAAAGCGGCTTACAAGAAGTGGATAAAGGCAGATGAGATGGCACGGTGTTATATTTTGGTATCTATGTCAAATATGCTACAACATTAGCATCAGGCCATAGCCACAACTTATGAGATGATGTACAACCTCAAGAAACTCTTCGGACATCATAGTAGGACATCTAGACAGCTTCCTATGAAAAGTTTGATGAATACGACCATGGCTGAAGGGACGCTAGTAAGTGATCATGTTTTCAAGATGATGGGTCATCTGAATGAGATGGAGATCATGGGGCTGAAATCGGTAGGAAAACCAGGTCGATATCATTCTTAGGACCCTGCCTAAAAGTTTTGACTTGTTTTGCCTTAACTACAATATGAACAAAATATTGTATAGTTTGGCAGAACTTGTGAAAGAATTGCAGGATGCTGAAGATCTTTTTAGGCAAAATGGCATGTTTATCTGGATGAAAAGGCTTCTACTTCTAAGCAAAAATGCGATAAGATGAAGAATAATATTCAGAAACAAGTAATTTAGGAAAGAAGGGAATGGGACCAAATCACCTCATACAATGAAGGGTGATTCAGTTTGGGGCGGTAACCAGCTTTTAGTGATTCGGTTCGGGATACGAACTAGCTGTCTTAGTGTATAGGATGGCTCAGCCAAGGACTGGAGCCGTCTGCCTTGACGTAGAGACTGGTTGGGCTATTTGAGCCGCATGCCCCATTGGTCGCATGCCTCCATTGGTCGCATGGGGGCTTCTTGGAAGGGAGACCACATAGTATTTGGGCCATTTGTGATCTGGTCACATGGAGTGGTTCAGCTACCTTTGGTTCTGCAAGGGCGATTTACTTTGGGGTACTGTGTTGTTGGGACTTGACTTCCTATTGGAGATCTCTGGGTCTTCATACACTTTGCCTAAGGTGGTTTGGTCTTGATTGAGTCTGGATAATTTCCATGCTTCTATAAGACCCCCTTCAAAGTTTTCAAACTTGGCAATAAGTTTGGAATACTTTGAATATAAGCATAGTCTTTTCAGGGTTCTTGGGCCACTAAGGCTTCAGTGGAGTCTCTAGACTCTTGATGACGTCGCTTCGTCTGGGTCCACCTTTTTTGAAATGTTGCCAGGCTAGCAAGCCTTTAATTGACACCTACTTTAGGATTTGTTGAAATCTCGCCTCGAGCTCTGTTCATCTGTTGTTTGGAGGATATCAAATTATGCATGGAAGGAATCGAGGCGTCATTCTTCTGATTATGATTGTGCCTTATAATAAATGCGTGAATCTGAAGTGTTCATGGCCTCTCTTATATAAAGTGATCATCGTCTCTGAGTTGCTTCATCTCATCCGTGGCTCCAGGTAGGACTTCTCGCCATAGGCATTTTAGGAGGTTGAGGCTAGCAGAGTCCGTTGGTTCCACTACTTTTGCCACTAGGCACCTAGTGACACTCCCTCCATCGTCCTCCCCTGAGTCGAGGCAGAGGAGGTTAACAGAGGAAGCTGGCAATTGTCGACCGCTTCTTAACCGTCCTTGGCCTCAGCATAGAGGACATCGCTGATATGTTTGCACGAATTGTCTTGGTCAGCCTAATTATGATAATTAACATAATCTAGCTCAAATACAAGAGCTCAATTACAAGAAGGATTAACTATACTAAAAAGACTGGACAAATGCATTTCATGCTGATCATCAAATTGTCATTTCCTTGATTATTCTTCAATATAATATTTAATTTTATTGAGTCTAGGGCATGTTGTATATCGAGTCACACTGAAAATTCAAACTTCACTCGACCCATGAACAGTCCACTCAAAATAGCCTGAAGTCCAATCAAAGAAAGCCCAAACTACATCCACCAAAAAATTCTAAATAGCCAAAAGATTCATTACTATTTTGGAAATCAAAATCGGGCCGAGCTCTCCCAAAATTCTGTCTATCTAGATCTGGACAATCTAGACAGTTGTGAAATTCCAGATATTATGACTCCCAAAGTTCGATTTTTTAAATATGCACCCAAATTTTGGCCAAACTCTATCAACAAAAAGCCTATAAATAGTTATGGATTTCCACATTCTCATTCATTCATCTCTTATCATCTTTCCTATCCTATAGAGTGATCTCTGAGCTTTTAATTTTCCAATCTTTAAGATCAACTCCCTCAGCCTTCTAGTTCCAAGTGCGATCTCAGTTAGAAGTCTGAAAACAGTTATACAAGCTTGGTTTATAAAAGATTATCTCTACTTCTTAAGTCGCGAGTTCTTTGGATTGAAGCTCGTATTATTGAAGTCGTTATGCGCTTCGGATAAAAGCACAAGGCGTAAGAAGCTGCAAGCACTTTGAATTCAAAGTTTGTGTTTCACTATTGTGACTATAGTGGATTCAACTCTGAGATAGAGTTCTTGGGCCTGGACTAGTCCTCTCATAGGGATACCAGGATAAAATTCTCGGTATTTGTGTTTGCTCTCTTTACCCTACTTCTTATATATTTACTTCACATACACACACATTTTATTCTGCTGATTATACACTGCCTTTATTTAGAATACTCTTTATTTTGATAGTTATTTTTGCTACAACCTATTCACTCCCCTCTAGTGTCACGTAACGGTCCTACAATTAGTATCAGAGTTGGTTCTCTCTATAGGTATTATTTATTATACCAATTATTGCTTCAATTGGTATTAAAGCACGGTCTCTTACTACTAGGATTAATATCTATAAAGATTATAATCATTGAATCTATCCACACGAACTTTGGTGAAGGCCAGTTATCAAATAAGCCACCTTTATTAGACGGCTCTGACTATACCTTCTGGAAAGCTCATACGCACATTTATTTAAAATCTATTATCTTTCGTTTATGGTCTAATTTTACTAATAGTTATAAAAAGAATAACAAAGCGGAAGAAGAAAAGATAGTAGCAAGCGATGATGCAAAAATAATGTACATCCTCTACTGTGCTCTAAGCAGAGCTGAGTTCAGACGTATCTCTACATGCAGTACCGCACATGAGATATGGAAACAACTAAAGGCAACATATGAGGAATCTGAAGAAGAATCTCACACTACTGTATATCTCTATTCGACTGAAATAAGCATAGAAAAAGAAGTATACACTCCGTGCAAGAACAATGACGACAATCCTCAACATGCTACCAACTTGTGCTTAATGGTAAGTAAGGTAAGCAATGAGTCATCAGTTGATAAATTTTCTTATTATGAACTATCAAATACCTTTCATGATCTATTTGATGACTATAAGAAAGTTCTAAATAGATATAAGCAAGCCAAAAAAGATATCCTATCTTATAAGCTTGAAATCAAGAAGCTTACTTGCTTACTGAATGATGCACAAAATACTTCTACCTCTGACAATTCTACTGAACTGTCCACACTTAATCTTAGAATCCATTATGCTCTTGAATACTTCCAGAAAAGTGTTCAAGAAAATGCTAAACTTAAGGAAGAATTAGAATCAGAAAGGAAGAAGTATTTTTTTACATTAATATCAGTTGATACAGTCACTTCCAGACACAACGATCTGATTGCAAACTCTAAAAATTTAGAAATCAGACTGAAAAAGTAGGTAATACAACATATAATGCAGTCTAAAACTAAACACGCGACTCATCACAAAGTCCCACACAATAGATCATGTGCAAAGAAAACAAGCAAGAACAATCATGCCTTTACACAGATACGAAAGAATGCAAATGTTCCACATCATACTTCTTCCAATAGTCATGTTATATGTCACTATTATGGCTTAAAAGGTCATACCTCATACATATGTGAAGTTAGGAAACTAGTCAATAAGAATATCTTTATTTAGGTTGCTAAGAGTAATCATTGTGGATCCAAACATTGGATACCAAAAATATTGGCTAATCAGGTAGGAGGTACGTGATGCCGCAACAAGACATAACATCAAAGAAACTGTTGGTGATTGCAAAAGCTACAAGGGTTAATCTTCAAGCAATTGCACCAACATAAATATAGTCACTAGAACCACTATGGTAACTGTTGGCCCATTGGTCATAGTCGAACCTGATTTTAATAATTGATCACACTCTGTCTCGATATATGGGCTACTTGGATTATTTAGACAACTTAGAGAACTGCCAAAGAACTACTACCTATCAGTTCAAGACTAAAGTCGTTTTTGCCGTATGAGTCTGTATTTCTATATACAATATAATTTTTATATTTATTGAGTCTAGGAATACTTTATACACCTAGTCATACTGGAAAATACACTATCCCAAAATATTTTCAAAAATATCCTATATTTTGAAAAATAGCTTCTCTTACAAAAGCTCCTAACTGGTTAAAGTTTTCAAGAAGCCAAAACCAAAATCTGTTTTATAAAATACCCAAAAATTCAAAATATGCCTCAGGAGAATTCTGCCAGGGTTCGTCCCGAATTCGCCTAGTGCCCTGGGATTTTGAACTTGGTCATCCTTCTATTACAGATGCAATGGCTATTTGCCGAGATTCTCTCAAAGAGTTCTGCCCGAATTCTGCCCGAATTCTGTCAGAGTTCTGACTTTAGAAAACCTATAAATAGAGAAGGATTTCAATCATTCCAACTCACTCATTCACTTTCTCATCTCTTCTCTCTAAGCTTAAACGTCTTCCAAAGTGCTCTATAGCTTTCATTTTTAAATTCCAAGCCAATTACAATCATCTAGTCAATTTGCTAGTGCGGTATGGTCTAGAAGTTTCAGAGAGATTGTAATCAGAGGCTTCATTGAAGAAAGATACTTTACAATTAATGTTGGTCGAGTACTTCGTATCAAAGCTCGCATTGTAGAAGTTGCAAGGACTTCGTATAAAAACTTGCAGTATTTTCTAATAGTGGATTCAACTGGAAGCTAGACTTCTTCCGACTGGAATAGTCCTCACAAGAGGAAAACCAGTATTTATCGTCGTCTTTGCGTTTGCTTTCTGATCTATGGCTTTACCTTTATTTACTTGTGATACATATATTTGTGTGATCTTGCTGCTAACTTTTTAATTAGCTAAATTTCGTTGCCTACTCTATTCACCCCTCAACAGTATTGTGCTTTATGATTCGTTCCTACAATTAATATCAGAGCAAATTTTACAGGTATAGCGAGGTAACACTGCTATTATATTTTTATTATTTTAGCTGTTATATAGGTCACAGTATTACACATGGCAACTGTAAAATTCGCAAGTGAAGGCCAAGCCACAAACAGACCTCCACTGTTTGGCAGTATAAATTACACTTACTGGAAATTACGGATGAGTTTCTTCTTGAAATCTCTAGATTTTGATTTATGGTCTATTCTTATTGATGGCTATAAAAAGCCTGCTCGTATTCTTGTTGAAGGGAAATTGGTTAAGAAACCCCATGACAATTATACTGAAGCTGAAAAAAAATAGGCCAGTCTTAACGCACGTGCTATTAATGCTTTCTTTTTTACATTAGATATGACTGAATTTAACAGGGAGTCTACTTGCACAACATCAAATAAAGTATGGAAACTTCTTGAAGTAACCCACGAAGGCATGACGCAAGTCAAGGAGTCAAAGATCGACAAACTTACTCAGGAGTATGAGGCATTCAGGATGAAGCCAAATGAATCTGTCACTCAAATGTTTACGAGATTCCTGGATATTGTAAACCCTTTGTCATTATTAGGCAAGGAGTACAGTAACCATGAGAAGATTCACAAACTTCTACGAGCTCTTACGAAGAACTGGATTTCGAAGGCTACTGCAATCATTGAAGGGAACGACCTCTCAACTATGTCTCTTGAAACACTCATGGGTAAGCTACTCACTCACAAGCTGGAACTTCAAGAATTTGAAGATGTTACACCAAAGGAGAAGTCGATCGCTTTCAAAGCTCAACACAGAAGAACTATCGAAGATAATTCTGACGACAGAGACTCTGACTCTGAAGATCAAGCTCTCTTATTAAGAAAGTTTAAGAAGTTCATGAGATTCAATAGAAGAACAAAGGATCACAATAACAACAAAAACAACAACGAAGAAGATCATATATGTTATGGTTGTAAGAAGAAAGGATATATAAAGAAGGACTGCCCAACAGCATCATCATCAACTAGGAAAAGCAACAAGTATAACAAAGGCTACCTGAAGAAATCTACATCCAGAAGGTACGCCAATACAATCATATGGCATGAAGGTGAAGCCAGCGACTCAGAAAATAAACAATCAGATGACGCTGCAAATGTATGCTTAATGGCATTCGATCAGGTGGAACACCCTTTACATGCTAGAAGCAATTGGATCCTCGACAGCGGTCGCTCACGGCACATGACCGGTGACGCTTCATTATTCGTAACACTGTCGAAGAAGAAAGAAGGATACGCCTCCTTCGATAATAATCTTTAAGGGTACATAATAGGTATCGACTATATTAGTAAGGCCTCCTACCCTGTGATTAAAGATGTCTGTCTAGTTATCGAGTTAAAACATAACCTACTCAGCATAAGCCATTTAGCTGATCATGGTTATGGTATTAACTTCGTCAAAGACAAGTGTACTATAGTTGATAGCTCAACTGGTAGTACTATCTTTGAAGGTATCAGGGACGACAATATATATGTTTTCTATTTGTTAGAAGATGCTAACAAAGCAGGTAGATACTGTTGGCACATTTTATTTTGATTATTAACAGCATCTTCAGAGTTTAGTTTTCTGCGTCTTCAGATACATATCCTCTCAGAAGCTCAACTCATAAAGTCCTTCCGTTCAAGAGCATCCATCCTTCGCATCGAAGATTGAAACAGCTACCGGCGCTCCTTGCATAAGATGGTATCCTCCTGCTTAGAGTCTTCGTGTCTGTACAAGTCTAGGTATATCTGTAAACACCTAAGGACGGATGACAAGTAAAAGAACAAGTCAAAAATCAAATACCTACAGAGCGGCATACCGGCGTCATGCTTCGGCATACCGGCGGTATACCATTTTTAGAGTAGAAAGTTGCTGTGACAAATTGTCGGCATACCGGCGGTATGCTTCGGCATACCGGCGGTATACCGATTTTTGTGTCCAGAAAATTGCTGTGACAAATTGTCGGCATACCGACGGCATGCTCCGACATACCGACGGTATACCGATTTTTGTGTTCAGAAAGTTGCTGTGATAAATTGTCGGCATACCGACGGCATGCTCCGGCATACCGACGGTATACCATTTTTAGCGACCCAAAAGTTGCGGTGACAAATTGTCGGCATACCGACGGCATGCTCCGGCATACCGACGGTATACCGAGTTTCAAATATTTGGTTTTTGAATTGCTCTGACTAGCATTAATGGCCGTATTTAATGCTCTCAAACGGTCATTAATGTGACCGTTACTATTTGGCCGGTATACCGACGGTATGCCACTGCATACCGACGGCATGCCGGTCTGCCTGTATTCAGAAGCATTAAATGCCTCCAACTCTTGGTTTCTCTATAAAAGAAAGCCCTATCTCTCTTGAGGACTTTACCAACTCTAGCCATAAATTTTCCAACAACCAAGAGCTCCACCATTAATACTCTTCAAGCTTTTAATTGTCATCCTCTCCCAAAGTGATAGAGTATTTAAGAGTTTTAAATTTTGATCTTCACGTGTTAGAAGATCAACAAGTTTCTCTTCTCATCTGTTTGAAGTTGGCGAGCCTTCGTAAGAAAACTCGTGTGTAGAAGTTGGCGTATCTTCGGATCCAAACTCATGTTGAAGTTGGCGAGTTCTTCGGATCCAAACTCGTGTGTACTATTTGACTAAATAGTGGATTTAAGACGGAGAGAGTTCCGGGACTGGATTGCCTCAAGCGAGGATACCAGGATACATCTTGTGTTTGATCTTCTTACTCTTTACTTTTATTTGTCATATATTGCTTCTGTTGCACTAGTTATTTTTATTACCCTATTCACCCCCCCCCCCTCTAGGGTTCTACAATTGGTATCAGAGCTTTGTTCTCTTGATTTGGATTTACACCCTTTGAGTGATCCATGGCCTCTAACCCTAGTATCAACACCTTCCACAATGAAGGACACTCCACAAATAGGCCTCCCCTATTTGATGGAACCAACTATAACTACTGGAAGATTAGGATGAGCATTTATCTGAAGTCCATAGATTTCGATTTATGGGATTGCGTGATAAATGGTCTACCTACTCCTTCCAGAGTTATTGAAGATCTTGCTTCTGACATCCTTCGGGACACACTTACTGAAAACACCAAGAAGCTTGCGAATCGAGATGCCAAGACAATGAATGCTCTTTATTGTGCTCTCGACAGTAGTGAATTCAACCGAATCTCTACTTACAAGACTTCCAATGAGATTTGGAAGTTACTTGAAGTCACACACGAGGGAACTTCACAAGTGAAGGAATCCAAGATTAGTAGACTCACGCAAGAATATAAGTCCTTTAAAATGAAGCATGATGAATCGATTACTTGCATGTTTACTCGTTTTGGTGACATTATTAACCCTCTCTCTTCTCTTGGTAAGGAATATCCTGCTCATGAAAAGATCAGAAAAATTCTTAGAAGATTGACGAAAATTTGGAGTCCTGAAGCTACCGCAATCATTAAGGGGAACGATCTAACAGTCATGAACCTTGAGACCCTCATGGGTAAGCTGATGACTCACGAGCTCGATATGAAGGATCAAGAGGAATCCTCCATACAAGAGAAGGAGAAGGAGAAGGAGAAGACCAAAGAGAAGGAGAAATCTCTTGCTCTTAAAGCGACTAAGTCCTACTCCAAGGATAGCTCCGACGACAATGAGTCGGACGACGATGAAGAAATAGCTCTCACAGCTAAGCACTTCCGGAAGTTCCTAAAATTCAACAAAGCCAACCGCTTCAGACGGGACAACGAAGAAGATCCGGCGTGCTATCAATGCAGAAGACCCGGACACATCAAGAGGGATTGTCCGATGATAAGAAAAGACTCAAGCAAGTACGAGAAGCCTAGCAAGGGAAGCTTGTCCTCCAGAAAGTTCGCCAACACAAGCATTTGGTGTGAAAGCGACGCGAACGACTCCGACAACGACAAGGAATACAAACACAATGCCAACGTCTGTCTCATGGCAACCGATGAGGTACTTGATGATTTCTCCTTAAATACTCTTACCTATGATGATTTGGAGAAAGCTATTCTTGAATTGCATGAAGAACACAAAGGTGTTCGGAATAAATATAAGAAATCTCTTAAAGAGGTTGAAGCTCTTCATCTTGAAGTAGAGAGGCTCTCAAGCATCATTATTGATGTGAAGGAAAAATCTCCTGCTTCTGACACGGATGAAATAGAGTCCTTGCGACTCAAGTTTCAAGAATCTCTTGACACCATCAAGAAAAAGGATGATGAGATTCAATCCATGAGAAGCTCTTATGAATTTGCTATGCACAAAGTTCAAGATGCTAATAGGAGAGAATATGACACTTCTATTAAGTATAATGATCTTCTTTTACAGTGTAAGAAATTTGGTAATAAGGACACTACTCACATGCATGCTCCTAGACATCTCCACACTCACCACAATGCTAGGAATACTTCATATATGAACACTACACACAAATCCTTTCCTAACACAAGAAAAGGACCTTTTATTAAGAAAAATACTTCGCATCATGCTTTTTATTATCATCATCACAATACTAATGCTAGAGCTCCTCGCACTAGAGATTCACACATGCATGATTCTCATATATCTTCTTCTAAATCCTCTATGATTTGTAATTACTGTGGCTTGCATGGACATACGACCAATTATTGTCATACAAGGAAACTTGTTGACAAAAAAATTTTTATGTGGGTTCCTAAGACTAACCCTCAAGGACCCATAAGATCATGGGTACCAAAATGTTCATCTTCAACTTATGTTATAGGTGAAGAGTCCTTCTCATGCTAGAAGCAAGTGGATTCTCGATAGCGGTTGTTCACGGCACATGACCGGGGATGCTTCATTATTTACAACGATGAAGAAGAAAGGACACATCTCTTTTGGTAACAATCTCAAAGGCCACATTATAGGGAATGGTAATATAGGTTCCCCTCCTTATCTTTGTATTAAGAATGTGTGTCTTGTTACTAACCTTAAACACAATCTTCTTAGTATTAGTCATCTTACCGATAATGGTTATGATATTAAGTTTGTTAAGCTCAAATGCTTCATTACCGATAGTTCTAATGGATCTATTGTTTATGAAGGAATTAGAGAAAATAATATCTATGTTTTATATCTTGTTGAAGATACTAACAATGACAGGTGCTTAGTTGCTAACAATGATAAGAGTTGGCTTTGGCACATGAGGCTTGGACACGCCAACATGGATACCATCTCTCGTCTTACAACCAAGAAGCTCGTAAGAGGATTCCCAAGTATTCCATTCAAAAAGGATATGGTATGTGAAGAATGCGAGAAGAGTAAGTTAACAAAGTCTTCCTTCAAATCAATCAACTCTGTGAGTACTTCTAGACCCCTTCAACTTATCCATATTGATCTTTTTGGGCCTAGTAGAGTTGCTAGCCTTAGAGGCAAGCTTTATGCTTTTGTTTTAGTTGATAATTTTTCAAGATTTACTTGGGTTATTTTTCTTGCTTGCAAAAGTGATACTTTTCGTGAATTTGTTACCTTTTGTAAACGTGTTCAAAATGAGAAAGGTTTTTCTATTAACAAAATTAGAAGTGATCATGGAGGAGAATTTGATAATGCTGATTTCAAAAGATTTTGTGAAAAGAATAGTTTTGGACATGATTTTGCTTGTCCCCGGACTCCTCAACAAAATGGTGTTGTGGAGAGAAAGAATAGAACCCTTGGCGATATGGCCCGGGTTATGTTAAACCAATATAAGCTCCCCCAATGTTTTTGGGCGGAAGCCGTTAATACGGCATGTCATGTTATTAATAGGGTCTTGATTAGACCTATTTCTAAGAAGACTCCTTATGAGCTTTGGTTTGACAAAATTCCCTCTATTGAATATTTCAAAGTTTTTGGTTGCAATTGTTTTATTTTGAATACCAAGGATAACCTAGGCAAGTTTGAAGAAAAAGCCTATGAAGGAATATTCCTTGGATACTCTACTCATAGTAAAGGTTTTCGTGTTTTTAACAAAAGAAGTCTTGTTGTCGAAGAGTCAATCAATGTCTCTTTTAATGAACTCAACTCTTCTACATTCTCCTCTTTCGAGGATATTGATGACATCTCGTTTGGATTGGAGAACTCCTCTATTGAAGATCGTCCTTCTTCATCTAACAATGAAGTTGTGACTCCATCAAAAGAGTCTCCTCCTCTCGAGCCTCCTCAAAAGGATCTCCCAAAAGAATGGAGATTTGTCACCAATCATCTTAAGAAGCTTATCATTGGGGATCCTTCCTCCAGTATTAGTACTAGATCCGCCACTCGTGATCTTTGTGCAAATGTGGCTTTTATCTCTCAAATAGAGCCTAAAAATGTTAATGATGCTTTTCTTGATGAGTTTTGGAAGATAGCTATGCAAGAGGAGCTAAATCAATTCGAGCGAAGTAAGGTTTGGGAACTTGTCCCAAAACCTAGCAATCATCCCATTATTGGAACAAAATGGGTGTTTCGTAACAAACTTAATGAAGATGGGTTAGTGACTCGTAACAAAGCCTGATTGGTTGCTCAAGGCTATAACCAAGAGGAAGGCATTGACTACGACGAAACCTATACTCCGGTTGTACGACTTGAATCCATTTGTATGCTTTGTGCCTTTGCTTGTTTTAATGACTTTAAGCTCTTTCAAATGGATGTCAAGAGTGCTTTTCTAAATGGTATTATTAAAGAGGAAGTTTATGTTAAACAACCTCCCGGCTTTGAAGATTTTCAATTTCCTAATCACGTGTTCAAACTTCACAAAGCCCTTTATGGCCTCAAACAAGCTTCCCGTGCTTGGTATGAGCGTCTTAGCTCTTTTCTTGTTTCTCACAATTTTTTAAAGGAAAAAGTTGACACAACACTTTTTATTAAATCCCATAATGGCACTCTCTTATTGGTTCAAATTTATGTCGATGATATTATTTTTGGTTCTACTAACAACACACTTTGTGTAGAATTTGCTAAAGTTATGCAGGAAGAGTTTGAAATGAGTATGATGGGTGAACTTTCCTTCTTCTTGCGGTTACAAATCAAACAAGGACCCAAAGGAACCTTCATAAATCAAGCAAAATATACAAAGGACCTCCTCAAGCGTTTCGACCTTGACTCATCCAAATCAATGAGGACTCCTATGGCCACAACGACAAAGCTTGACAATGATGAAGACGGCACATCGGTCGACATTCGTAAGTATAGAGGTATGATCGGTAGCTTACTTTATTTAACTGCTAGCCGTCCTGATATCATGTTTAGTGTTTGCTTGTGTGCACGATATCAAGCTAATCCAAAGGAATCACACTTGTGTGCCGTTAAGCATATTTTTTGTTATCTCAAAGGCACCATTAACATGGGTCTTTGGTATCCGAAATCCTCATCCTTTGAGCTTTACGACTTTTCGGATGCGGATTTTGCCGGATGCAAGATTGACCGAAAAAGCACTAGTGGCACATATCAATTTCTCAGGAAGTCTTTGGTATCGTGGTTTAGTAAGAAACAAAATTCTGTTGCTCTTTCCACCACTGAGGCCGAGTATATTGCGGCTGGTTGTTATTGTGCACAAATTCTTTGGATGTCACAAACACTTTTATATTATGGCATTTCTCATTCTTGCACCCCTATTAAATGTGATAACACTAGCTCAATCAATCTCACGAAAAACCCGATTTGTCACTCACGCACGAAGCACATTGAAGTTAGACACCATTTTCTTCGTGACCATCAACAAAAGGGAGATATTCGTCTTGAAATTATTGATACTACCTATCAGTTAGCCGATATTTTCACCAAACCGCTCCCGGAAGATCGCTTCACCTTCCTTTGCCGTGAATTAGGCATTTTATCCTTTGATCCATAATCCCTCTCGGCCGGCACACCGACGGTATACAGTGGTATACCGGCGGTATGCCGTTTTTCGTTTCAGAATTAGGTTCTGTTGCGAAACTCGGTATACCGTCGATATACTTCGGCATATCGCCGGTATGCCGGATGGAGGCTGACAGGATTTCAAATACAGCTCTGGGCCCACTTTATTTCTCTCTCCCCTTATTCGTCTCAACCCTCATTAAATTCACTCCCATCCATCTCTTCCCTATTAATTACTCTCTCTTCTTTCAACTTCTCAACATCCCATCATAATTAATACCCATCTCTTTACCTCCTCCATTTACTACTCTTTTTACTCCACTTTCCAACCCACTACCTATTCCTATTCCCCATTACTTTCATCCGTTCCCAACACACCCTCCCTACTTCAACCTCCAACCTTTCATCTCCCTACCCCTCTATTAAAACCCTATTTTTCCTATCTCTTCTCCCTACTCTCTCATCCACTCCAAAACCCTAACCTTCCTCCATGGCAAATCCAAAACGTCCCCGCTCCTCCTCCTCCTCTTTCTTCAACCCTTTCATCCCGGTGGCTCAACCTCACGGGTATGACCAACGGGTCTTTACCAATTCCTTGGCGACCGAGCTATGGTTCCAACACTTCGTTCATCACAATGTTTTCAAGGGATGAGCGATAAATTGGAACCTCTTCCCCGGTCACGTCTCCTTATTTGACGAGGCCGGCCTCTCCTCTCTCCTTCGGTGTCAAATACCCGTCTACCCCGCTGCCGTCCGTCTATTCTATTGCAACTTGGTCCCGGACGACGACTACCCCGCCATTCAGTCCATGGTAAATGACCGTCACTTCCGTCTCACGTCTCGGGACATCGGGCACATCCTCGGCATCCCGGATAAAGGGGAAGCCTTGCTATCATTGGCTGCTCTTCACTCCTCGGCGGCGTCACCCTTCGACGAGTTCTGTCGTATCATCTGTAAGGGCCCCAACCCTCCTGCCATCCCGGCCCTCTCTGCACAGCTGGAGCCGTTTTACTACGAGCTCCATAGGATAGTGTGCCATACACTCTTTCCTAAGGGCGGAAACTACGACGCCATTACCGGCGATGCCCTCGTCTGCATGTATTATCTTTATGCCCGGAAGCCCTTTTCCTTCCCGAAGACTCTCCTTCTTCTCTTCCGGCATGTCATGCCCGCGGGAAAGAAGAACCTCTACTACGGCTCCCTTATCACTCTCCTTCTGGAAGCCCGGCAAGTTGATCTATATCTTTGCTCCTCGGATGGCGTCCCTTCCTATCTTGCTGTTTCCCGTTCCCTTAGTGGCACCTCTACTTCATGTGCCTCGTCTTCCCAAGAGCAACCGGCATCCACTCCTGCTGCTCCCACATCTACTCCTTCTGCTTCTGGCCGATACATGCCGCTGACTCAGCAGCACTTCGACATGTGCATGGCCCAGGCAGAGGAACAGATGAGGGCTTATACTCGTAGCCTTGGGAATCTGATTCAAGCCCGCTTTCATGATCAAGCTTACTTTATCCAGCGCACCATACAAGACCGGGACATGTATCTAGATCTCAATCTCCAAGATCCTATGTACCAGGGTTCACGCTTCTCTGATCCCAATGCCTATGGGTTCATGTACCCGGACGGCATTGATCCTTATGGTGCCTTTCAGCAAGCTCAGGATGGTGGTGACGATCCGGCGGACGAGTAGGGGTGTCTTCCCTTTGGGTAATGGTCTAGAATAATGTGTGGTTTAGTTATGTGTGTCTGTTTGTTTGTTTTTATTTCTGTCTTTTGCGGTCCTTCGGGGACCTTTGTGTGGTTGATCCTAGTACTTTGCAGTCCTTCGGGGACTTGGGTTATGTTTATCTCTTGATATCAGACTCTCGTGGGGAGAGTCGTTTTATTTGTCTTCTGTAGTAATGAACATCTTACATGTATTAAGCTATCCTTTTATATATAAATACATGCTGTTTATTCTATACTCTTGTTCTCATTATTGTAATTTTTTTTACAATATTTGTCTTCCCATCTTTGACTAAGTGACAAAGGGGGAGAAAACGTATTGAGGGGGAGTTGTCTTCCTACGGGGGAGTTACTCCCTGAAGATGCTATCTCTCTATTTTGTCAATTATCAAAATAGGGGAGATTGTTGGCACATTTTATTTTGATTATTAACAGCATCTTCGGAGTTTAGTTTTCTGCGTCTTCAGATACATATCCTCTCAGAAGCTCAACTCATAAAGTTCTTCCGTTCAAGAGCATCCATCCTTCGCATCGAAGATTGAAACAGCTACCGGCGTACCATGCATAAGATGGCGTCCTCCTGCTTAGAGTCTTCGTGTCTGTACAAGTCTAGGTATATCTGTAAACACCTAAGGACGGATGACAAGTAAAAGAACAAGTCAAAAATCAAATACCTACAGAGCGGCATACCGGCGGCATGCTTCGGCATACCGGCGGTATACCATTTTTAGAGTAGAAAGTTGCGGTGACAAATTGTCGGCATACCGGCGGCATGCTTCGGCATACCGGCGGTATACCGATTTTTGTGTCCAGAAAGTTGCTGTGACAAATTGTCGGCATACCGACGGTATACCGATTTTTGTGTCCAGAAAGTTGCTGTGACAAATTGTCGGCATACCGACGGCATGCTCCGGCATACCGACGGTATACCGTTTTTAGCGATCCAAAAGTTGCTTTGACAAATTGTCGACATACCGGCGGTATACCGAGTTTCAAAATTTTGGTTTTTGAATTGCTCTGACTAGCATTAATGGCCGCATTTAATGCTCTCAAACGGTCATTAATATGACTGTTACTATTTGGCCGGTATACCGACGGTATGCCGCTGCATACCGACGGCATGCCGGTCTGCCTGTATTCAGAAGCATTAAATGCCTCCAACTCTTGGTTTCTCTATAAAAGAAAGCCCTCTCTCTCTTGAGGACTTTACCAACTCTAGCCAGAAATTTTCCAACAACCAAGAGCTCGACCATTAATACTCTTCAAGCTTTTAATTGTCATCCTCTCCCAAAGTGATAGACTATTTAAGAGTTATAAATTTCGATCTTCACGTGTTAGAAGATCAACAAGTTTCTCTTCTCATCTGTTTGAAGTTGGCGAGCCTTCGTAAGAAAACTCGTGTGTAGAAGTTGGCGAGTCTTCGGATCCAAACTCGTGTTGAAGTTGGCGAGTTCTTCGGATCCAAACTCGTGTGTACTATTTGACTAAATAGTGGATTTAAGCTGGAGAGAGTTCCGGGACTGGATTGCCTCAAGCGAGGATACCAGGATATATCTTGTGTTTGATCTTCTTACTCTTTACTTTTATTTGTCATATATTGCTTCTGTTGCACTAGTTATTTTTATTACCCTATTCACCCCCCCCCTCTAGGGTTCTACAGATACTTAATGGCCAAAAGTGATGAGGGTCAACTAAGGCATATAAGACTCGGTCATGCAAATATGGACATAATTTTAAGATTATCCATAAAGAAGTTGGTACGAGACTTACTGGATATTACTTTCAAGAAGGATACGGTATGTAGTGAATGTGAAAAGAACAAAGCTACCTGATCCGTATTTAAGTCCAAGAACACTGTAAGTACCACTAGACCTCTACAATTATTGTATATGGATTTATTTGGACCTACTAGAATTGCTAGACTAGGTGGTAAATTATATGCTTTTGTAATAGAAGATGATTTCTCTATATACACGTGGGTATATTTTCATGCACGCAAGAACGATGCATTGTCAAAATTTTCTCCTTTGGCAAGAAAGTTCAAAACGAGAATGGTTTTATGATCACTCAAAGCGATCATGGCGACGAATTTGAGAATATAGAGTTCAAGCAATTTTGTGACACACGATTATTTGTATAAGTTCTCTTGCCCTAGGACTCCACAATAAAATGGTGTTGTGGAACGTAAGAACATGACTCTATCCGAAATGGCTAGAGTAATGTTCAACCAGTTTAGTCTACAGAAATACTTTTGGGCTGAAGCTGTCAATACAGCTTGCTATGTTCTCAATAGGGTTATAATTCGACCTATATTAAAGAAGTCTCCCTATGAACTATGGTTTGATAGAACACCCATTGTTTCTTACTTTAAAATATTTTGTTGTAAATGTTTTAGTCTCAATACTAAAGATAATCTGGGAAAGTTTGACGAAAAGGCCGATAAAGATATCTTTTTAGGTTATGTGGTGAAGAGCAAAGGGGAGTCTTCAACAAGAGAACCATGATCATCGAAGAATCGATAAATGTTACAATTGACGAACTAAATCAACATTCAGTCGATGACGATGATGAAGACATAAGTACACCAAATACAGCACCTGCAGAACCTACAAGCACAACACCAGTTGATACTCTAAGCAGATCACGTACAGAACCAGAAGCCGGAACCAGCTACCATGAGAGTTTGCCAAAAAGAATAAAGTTTTTGATAGACCATTCCAAGGACTTGGTAATAGGTGAGATTACCAGGGGTTAAGTACTCGTTCCTCAAGCAAAGATATAGTTTCCTGTGTTGCATTTATTTCACGGCTTGAACCCAAAACTATTGAAGAAGCATGTAGCGATACTTTTTGGTTAGATGCTATATACAAAAGGAATTAAACCAACATGAACGGAATCAAGTATGGGAACTTGTTTCCAAGCCCATTGATCATCCGGTCATTGGCATCCGCTAGCTATTCTGAAATAAACTGAATGATAATGGTTTAGTTACTCGTAATAAGGCTCGACTCATAGCTCAAGGATACAACCAAGAGGAAGGTATCGACTATGATGAAACCTATACCCCAGTTAAGAGATTAGAATCCATTTTTGCATGTTTTCATAACTTTAAATTATTTCAAATGGATGTTAAGAGTGCATTTTTGAACGATTTTATAAAAGAAGAAGTTTACGTAGCTCAACCTACAGGTTTTAATGATTTCAAAAACCCTGATTATGTCTTCAAGTTGAAGAAAGCCTTATACGGTTTGAAACAAGCCCTTCGTGCTTGGTATGATCGTCTAAGCTCATTTCTACTTGACAACGATTTTACAAAAGATAAGGTTGATACTACACTGTTTATAAAATCTTTTAATAGAAATATTATTTTAGTTCAAATTTATGTAGATGATATTATTTTTGGATCTACTGATGAATCTCTTTATCAAGAATTTTTAAAGTGTATGTAGAATGAGTTTGAGATGAGCATGATGGGAGAACTAAAATTCTTCCTCGGACTACAAATCAAATAAACCAATAATGGGAGGTTCATTAATCAAGCCAAGTACACAAAAGATTTATTAAAGAAGTTCGATCTGGAAACAGTCAAACCACTTGACACTCCGAAGGCGACTTCAACCAAGCTTGATATTGATAAACAAGGAAAATCGATCGACATACGTAAGTATCAAGGTATGATTGGTAGTTTACTTTATTTAACTACTAGTTGTCCAGATATAATATTTATCATTTGCTTGTATACACATTTTCAAGCTAACCTTAAGGAATCACATTTGTGTGCGGTTAAGTGTATCTTTCGATACCTTAAAGGCACTTCTTTTGTCGGCTTATGGTATCCCAAAACTACTTCCTTTGACCTAATCGGTTACTCGAATACTGATTTTGCTGGATGCAAAGTGGTTAGAAAAAGTACCAGTAGCATGTGTCATTTCCTAGGCAAGGCTCTAGTCTCTTGGTTTAGCAAGAAATAAAATTTTGTCGCATTATCAACGACTAAGGCTGAGTATATCGCCGCAGGCCTTGTTGTGCATAAATTTTGTGGATAAAGCAGACCCTAGAGGACTTTGGTTTTTACACACACATACCCATTTTCTATGATAACACTAGTACTATTAATTTGACTACCTATTAATTTGACTAAGAATCCTGTATGTCGCTCTCGCACTAAGCATATTGAGATTCGACATCATTTTCTTAGAGATCAACAACAAAATGGAGATATAAACCTTGTATATGTAGACACAGAAAATTAACTGGCTGATATCTTTACAAAACTATTAGCGGAAGATCGTTTCAATTATTTAAGTCGAGAGTTAGGAATTTTAGATATCAATAATATAAATTAATTTTGCTTTATCAATTTTTTTTCAATACTCAAAAATTGTTTTTGAGACAAGCTTACAAAGGGTCTGTCTGTCTCCATGACCATGATCGAAGCGAAATAGTAGTTAATTGTTCTCTAGTGAACTCCCGTTAGCTGGGACAGTACTCCTACAGCTAATTTGAATCAGTCGCTATATAACAAAATTTAATTTATAAAATAATATTAATTAAAATCTGAAATAACTAAACTTGGAATTAAATAATTGAAAAGAATTGATGAAAAGAAAGTGGCTTGCATTTATGTCTGTTTGAAAACCACCTCAACAGAATCCCAGGCGAACTCGGCCCAAATTCGGCCAGAGTTCTGTTGGTGGTATGACTTTTAAGTCAGAACCGAGGGCGCCCTTCTTTCATCTTCTCCAAATCCTCTTCTTCACAGCAGTAGCCACCCGAGCCTCCTTCAAAACCTTAAAAATTCTCCAAGTCCATACTTCTAATCCCCTTGGAGAAATTCATCCAAACTTTGGATTCGTGCGGAGATTTTCGTCCTCTACATCATACTCCAAACTTGGAAGGGATAACCATCTCCTTGCCCCTCTTTCAAGTTCTTAGTATTTCATCTTTTTTGACACAATGCCTATGAACTTCAATCCCTCCAAGAGGAAGAAGACTGCAGCCAGCGAAGAGGCTTCGTCTTCGAATCCTCAGGCGGATTCACTATTTTCCTTGTTCCAATCGGTCGACGGTGCATATAATGAGTTTTTCTTTGACACTCATGATTAATCCTTATTATAGTATGCAGATTTCTCGATTAGCAAAATATGCACCCGTGCCCCGATTAAATGGACTGTATTTCCTGAACACCGTCTATTCTTTGAGGCATTAGGGTTACACAAACTTGTCACCCACCAATATCCTATCGCCACTAATATCGTTAGACTATTTTATTGCAATTTCATATTGAACACTTTCGTTGTTAGAACTCAATTCGGTGGAATTAGTATCGAGTTCAATGATGTCCTCCTAGCGAAAATCCTTGGTATCCATACCGAAGGTGCCCCGCTTGATGATATCACTGAGTTTGATTTTCCCGCTGGCACTACTCTAAGCAGTTTTAAGAACGAACTCTGTTCTCCTATCCGCGTTCGTTCTGGTAAGTTTAAGGCTGTTAACTTGAACTTATTCAACTATGAATTGCATCGCATCGTCTACTCTACTCTTTTGTCAAAATCGACTTCAAAAGACAATGTTACCACCCTTGAACTGTCTGCCTTTTATCACATTCGTAAGAGAATCCCTGTTTCTGTCTTCAAGACTATTATTCAGATGATGGGACGTTGTCGCGAAAGGAATCGCAGCCCTTCTTACACGATGATTATTTCGATCATCTTTCAGCATTTTTAGATTGACTTATCCACTTGTGCTCTTGACTCTGAGCCCAAGTATCTTAAGCTGTCACGTCGCAGTGGACTCGTCCCTTCTGCTCCTCCTATTGCTACTCCTCTACCTCCTCAGGATTAACCTATTTCTTATGAGGGTGTCCATCAGCATCTCTCAGATCTGCGAGCGTTTATTACTGACACATCTAGGGAATGTGAGTTTTGTGATGCCAATCGGTTTTAGGCTCTCGCTAATTCATTTGCCGACCTCCGTTTTGCTCAGACTGGACATTCTGCCAGTTCTCTTCCCTGAGATCCAACTGTTTCAGGATACCGTTATGAGGATAAGGCAGTACGTTATCTCTTTAAGCCCGATAATACATATGATTGGTACTATGGTTCTGGTTCTACTCCACACCCTTCTGGAGCTGGCACTTTTGGAGTTGGTCCATCCGGACAAGGTGGTATAGCAAAGTGCTGATGATGATGATAACTCTGAGGATATATGATCTAGACGTGGTGCATTTTTTTCTAGATGTTATCTAGTTAGACTTTTATTTTGTCTATGTTTACTTGGAAATGCTCCGACATTCCAAGACAGTATTTATCTTTACTTTTCTATTAGCAGTGAGACTGTATTACTGGAATGATGTATTTTGAACATCTTTTATGCTTTTCTTAGCATGTTTTTTTATTTCAGCTTAGTACTATTCTCTATTCTCATATAATGTCGTTTACATATAACACTATCGCTTTTAGCTTACGCTTCAATATATAAACTGCATGTGAAATACATGTTTATCTCTATATATTTACCGTACTTCTTTAACGTTTGTTTCTTATACATGAATTGCGGGGGTGCCTTTCTCTTCGCAATTATTTTGCTAAGTGACAACGGAGGAGAAATATGATCTAAAATCTTTTACAGGATACAGGAATTTTTTTAGGACACAGTACAATATTTTGATTCTTTTTTAAATTAAACGATCGATATGTTATATTGGTCAAGGTTTGTCAGTTATCAAAATAGGGGAGATTTTTGGCCCATTGGTCATTGTCGAACCTGATTTTAATAATTGATTAAACTATGTCTCGATATAAGGACTACTTGGATTATTTGGACAACTTGGACAACTGCAAAAAAACTGCTACCTATCTGTTCAAGACCGAAGCCGTTTTTACCGTATGAGTCTGTATTTTTATATATAATATAATTTTCACATTTATTGAGTCTAGTATACTTTTTACACCGAGTCGTACTGGTAAAAAGGCTATCCCAAAATGTTTTAAAAAATATCCTATGTTTTGAAAAATAGCTTCTCTTACAAAAGCTCCTAACTGCTTAAAGTTTTCAAGAAGCCAAAACCAAAATATGTTTTATAAAATACCCAAAAATTCAAAATAGGCCATAGGAGAATTCGGCCAGAGTTTGGCCCGAATTCGCCTAGTTCCCGTTGGATTTGAACTTGGTCATCCTTTTGTTACGGATGTAACAGCTATTTGCCGAAATTCTCTCAAAGAGTTCTGCCCCAATTCTGTCCGAATTCTTTTAGAGTTCTGACTTTGGAAAGCCTATAAATAGAGAAGGATTTCAATCATTTCAACTCACTCATTCACTTTCTTATCTCTTCTCTCTAAGCTTAAACGTCTTCCAAAGTGCTCTAAAGCTTTCATTTTTAAATCCCAAGCTAGTTACAATCCTCTAGTCAATTTGTCAGTACGGTATGGTCTAGAAGTTTCAGAGAGATTGTAATCAGAGGCTTGATTGAGGAAAGATAGTTCACAATTGAAGTTGGTTGAGTACTTCGTATCAAAGCTCGCGTTGTTGAAGTTGCAAGGACTTCGTATGAAAAATTGCGATATTTTTCAATAGTGGATTCAACTAGAAGCTAGAGTTCTTCCGACTGGAATAGTCCTCACAAGAGAAAAACCAGTATATGTCACCGTCTTTATGTTTGCTTTCTGATCTCTGCCTTTACATTTATTTACTTGTGATACATATATTTGTGTGATCTTGCTGCTAACTTTTTAATTAGCTAAATTATGCTGCCTACTCTATTCACCCCCTCTAGAGTATTGTGCGTTACGATTCGTTCCTACAGTAACATGCTAAATATTATCTCTCAAGTATATTTACTTATATGTCTAGCATGTCATAACATCATTAAATATCTATGTCTCGTAATCTTTACTAATAATCTGACACGTTATATATATCCTTCTCACTTAGATATTCAGTCTAAATGAACACTTGCTTGTATTTACCTGTAGGCTTTCTGATTTCCATGTTTTATGACTTCTCAACCTACAAGAATAAAATCTTTGATACACTTTCTTATAATTGTGTTCTAAATTCAAAGAGTGATTCCTTGCAAAGGTTTTTATTTAATCCTTGGTTATTAAGGAAGAGATTTATTTTGGGTACAAGCCGAAAGGGCCCTGCTGTCACAAAGGCGTAAATAGCCCAAGCGATGTGGTGTTAAGTATCTTCGGACTAACGCTAGCTAAAAACCGGCCCCTATAGCTAACCCAAGATTAATCAACATCTTATTAACTAAAAGATTCATAAAGAACTATGTGCAAACAATTATTCTTGAATGATCATAGTACATAAGCCTATTTCTATATATTCATATATACTTTGAGCATATTTGACTCTGAAATGAATTGATCTAGAATATTTTATCTTTAGCTTTTATGCAATATTCATGATCGTGACTTATTCTTGTCTTAAGCTTTTATTATTCTCTTCTGAGTTCGAGTTACTAACTGCCTATAACAGTAATTCTTTGAAGGAGAGAATTCAAGCCCTCCTATCTGAAGGCATTTTTTAAACCCATGGTTATCAGATGGATGCCGTAGTGAAGTTTTAAAAGAAAAGAAATGAACTTGGGTAAAGAAGACCTAACATTTTGATAAAACTTGGTTCCTATTCTAGGAATATTTCTTTGAAATTTAAATACTATTTATTTGAACATTCCTGATTTACTGGTTCAAAATGGACTATTCATGATTAATTCATTAAAGTTGTCTCCTGGTACATTCATTCGAATCGTCAACTTTTAGTCTGAGGGCTAAAACACACGTATTCAACTTTTATTAAAGACAACCTTTTTTTAAATTTCGTATTTCAAAAGTTCTAAAATCTGTCAGTTACTTGAATGCATTTATAAAAAAAAAAAATTCAAAAATTCTTCATTATCCTGAAATTATGTCCCTTATTTTGATTCATTAATAGCCTTTATTTTAAAATATTTATTAAATGTTTTTAAAAATGACAAAAACCTTAGAAAACCCAAAGCAGTGCAAGGATAGAATTCAGACCGAATTTGGTCCAGGTCCCTATACCGAGTTTGGGCCGAACTCGATTCTGCGTGTTCTAGAACAACAACAACAACTCTCGGTTTGGGTTCTTTTTAGATAAATCCCCTTCTATTCATCTTATTCCTCACACAAAACAACCCAAAAATTCAGAACCCTAACCCTAGCCTTCATGGATCTCCATCTCCTAGGATTCTCCTCGTCTTCGGGCTCTAGATCTAGGTCTCTCGTAGGATTCTCCTCTCCTCTCCATCAATTTTGAGGTATATCTCTTCCTATATATCTCAAATCCTCATGGCTTCCAAACTCTTTTCAAAGAAGAAAAGAAAGGTTGGAGAAGCTTCCTCTTCAAATCCTCCTCCAGAGGATACACTTCATACTATGTTCTCTCCTGCAAACCTAATCCAGGGGAATTTGATGTTTCATTTTCCCTTCTATTGACAATTCAATAGCTTGGTTTAAGAATTTTTTCAATAGGAACATTTGCACTGGTGATCCTATAAATTTTATAGTATTTTATGACTACAAAACTAAATTTGAACAATTCCATCTCCGCAACCTAGTCTCTACTAGAAAACGCGTATACATCAACGCCATTAGGATGTTCTACTGTAAATTGTCCTACAAAAATGGCATCATCTCTTCTAAAGTGGAAGGAATTGACATAAAGTTTGATGATAAACTTTTGGGTGAGATTATTGATATTTCCAATGAAGGAGAAGCCTAGGTAGTATCACATCATTGAGTTCGAGGACAAAATATTCTTTGACTCCTTCTGTGACATTCTTTGTGCCCTGCATCGTTGTCCCTCTGGGAAGTTTCACATGCACTATCTCAACAATACTGCTACGAACTACACCGGATTATCTTTTCAGCAATCTTTCTTAAGAAATCCTCTAATGATGAGGTTTCTTCTCTTGAGATGTCCGTCCTCTATCACTTCTATGCCTTCATTCCATTAAGTCTTTCAAAGACTATGATCAACCTAATGAATAGTTGTCGAGGTGCAAAAAACCAACTTCTTTATGTCATGTACCTGCCCATCATCTTTGCTCACATCTATATTCCTATGGATGAGCCTACTATTCTCAACAAGCCAGCATTTCTCAAGAAGGCTTGCAGGATGAATCCATCACATCTACCTTCTTCTGATGAGGATGACTCTATAGGCCCTGATGACCATATAGACCATGCTTAACTAGCTGCTTCCACACCTCCTGCCACTTCTATACTGGCAGCCTATGGACCATCCATATTTGCCACTCCAGCCACTCTGAACTCCATTCAAGAGATATTTTGCGAACAGTTCCGCTTACAAAATGAGATGATCTCTGGTCAGCATGCCATGATCATGTCTCATCTTCGTGAGCAGGACACTCGCACTACTCTGCAGATCCATTCGTTGAGAAACTATATTGCTGACATTCCGTACACCCAGGAACACCTTTTATTTTCACCTTATCCAGTGATGCGTGATCCCTCGCGTCAGGGCTACATGATCGATGATCCGTATGTTCAGCCGTACTTCGATCCATCCGACGTCTTCTTCTTTGGATATCCACCCACTAATGATCCCAGTGGAGGTGCAGGCTTGTCGTTGACCTTTGCTAGCTACTTTTGAGGAGCTTTTTTCTGAGGAGTTTATGTTTTGATTTTTCATATTATGGAGTTATAATTTGTACTTTCTGAATTTTTTCGGACAAAACATTAGCTATGTTGGTACTTATGTTAGTAATTATGTTAGTTTCTTTTATAACTTTTGGGACTATTATGATGTACTTAGATATTTGCAGTTATTTTTTAGACTCTTACGTCTTTCTGCTTCATGATTACTTACTCTTTATGTTGGGCTTATATTCAGACTATTTTCTTTATGTTATTCCTGTGTGTGTTTTTAGGTTTAATATCAAACTGCTTATGATATACATCTTCTGACTCTTGATATGACTATTAATTTCAAGTTAAAATAGTTCCGATTGTATATCATGGTTTATGCTATTCTTCATGATACTCTTATAGTTTATCTACAATAAGCTATGCACATGTTGTATCTACCTTATGATAAATAACATCGGGGGAGAAAAATAAAACTTTGTTTTTAACTTTATTTTATGAGTAAATAATTTAACCTATGTAGAAATATACTTTATGCATCTATGACTATATATGTTATATGATATAAACAAAAATGGTAAATCATTGTACTATTCTCAGAGTATACATATGATCCCTCTTCTTGTTTACAACTTTAAAGTACATCATATGATCATCTCTAAATTTATTATTAGCAAATATGACAAAGAACAAATCATTATATGACTCTCAGACAATATATATGATATTCGTTCCTTGTTAAGATTGGCAAATACAAATATATGGAACATTAATAATAAGTCTTGTTTTATTCATGCTAAGTGATATGATCATCTGAAATGATAAGTTTTATTATTTTATTCAATACATGATCACTTAATTTTTGAAAAAAAGATTGGATCAGGTTTTCAGGAATTACAACTTATTCAACTCGTATGTCACCCAAAAGACATATCAATTTACGGGGGAGCTTTTTCTCCTCTTCTCAAAAAGCTATCTATGGATTATAGGGGAGCCTTTCTCAAAGGCTATCAAATTCTGGAGTTGTATTAGCATGGTTTTTCAATTATCATAATGTGGAGATTGTTGGCACAAAGTGACTTGGTCAACCTAATTCCGATAATTGACATAACCTAGCTTAAATACAAGAGCTCAATTACAAGAAGGATTAACGGCACTCAAAAGACTGGACAAATGTATCTTCATGCTGATCATCAAATTATCTTTTTATTGATTATTCTTCAATATAAATTTTTATTTTATTGAGTCTAGGACATGTTGTATATCGAGTCACACTGGAAATCCAAACTCCACTCGACCCATGAACAGTCCACTCAAAATAACCTGAAACCCAATAAAAAAACCAAACCACATCCACCAAAGAAATTCCCCAATAGCCAAAAGATCTATTCCTATTCTGAAAATCGAACTCGGGCCGAGCTCACCCCGAACTTGGACCGAACATGGTCTGTCCAAATATAGACAATTGAGACAGTTGTGAAATCCTAGATATTATGGCTCCCAATGTTCGAAAATTTTTAAATATGCACCCTAATTTTGGTCGAACTCTGTCCACAAAAATCCTATAAATAGATATGATTTTCCACTTCTCATTCACACATCTCTTCTTATCCTATAGAGAGATCTCTGAGCTTTAACCTTCCAATCTCCAAGATTAACTCTCTTAGCCTTCTAGTTCTAAGTACGATCTCGGTTAGAAGTCTGAAAAGAGTTGTATAAGCTTGGTTTATAAAATCTTATCTCTAATACTGAAGTCGCAAGTTCTTCGGATTAAAGCTAGTGTTGTTCAAGTCGTTGTGTGCTTCGGATAAAAGCACAAGGTGTAAGGAGCTGCAAGCGCTTTGGATTTAAAGCGTGTGTTTCACTATTGTGACTATAATGGATTCAAGTCCGAGCTAGAGTTATCGGGCATGGACTAGTCCTATCAGTGGGATATCAGGATAATTTTTTTGGTGTTTGCGTTTGTTTTTTTACCCTACAGCTTATATATTTACTTCACATACACACACATTTTGTTTTGTTGATTATACTCTATCTTCACTTAGAATTCTCTTTATTTGGATAGTTATTTCTGTTGCAACCTATTCACCCCTCCCTCTAGTGTTGCCTAACGGTCCTACATGATCCTCTGAAGGTGTTATCGGATCTGGAATCATTTACCCTGGACCCGGAAAAGAAGGCGACGATAGAGATGGTGGATACTTTTCGCTGAATGTTCCAGCATTTTGGCATCCAGTCCCTTCAGGACATAGCAGATGTCATCAATGACTCTGAATGCTCCTCTTCTTACAAATTTTTAGGCCTTCATGGCCCTATTTTGTACACCCTTTTTATCTTTATCAATTAAGTTTCCTTTTAATATAGTTCATGTGATAGATCATTTAGGGCTAACTATTGCGCCTTCCATGAATTGTCATTATTTGCCCTGTGTTCTGAGAATCTTTTGTTTAAAGGGATGTTTGAAAAGTGGAGGATGTCCCTTAGGAGGAGTATACTCGAATTTTATTGGGCCTTTCTATCCATGTTGTACCAAAGACTGAATACGGATATCAAGGAGGAATGAGAAACTGGCACAATGATATAAGGAAAGAGTTTCTTTCTGAGAGGTAATGTGGACATGGCAAGGCTCTGTGATTATGCCACTATTTTGAGAACTAGTGGTGTGGATAACTTGCTTAGAGGTGATGTAGACGTGGCAAGTTCCTATGATCATAACATTGTCTTAAGGTGAGCAACGAGAATATCATGCTCAAAGGTACTGTAGACATGCCAAGTATCCGTAATAGGGGTGTTGTTTGGGGCAAACATCGAGAGTATTTTGCTCAAAGGTGATATGGACATGGAAAATGTACATCTCTTGGTCCGGGAAGATTACTCAGAGGTGATATGGACATGCCATTTTTTGGAGGGGAGAGTTAGAGGTGATGTGGACGTGACTTTTTGACCATACTACCCTCGGGGAAGGGCAGTAGAGAATACCTTTATCCTGACTGGGATCAATGGGTGAGATACCTTTGGGGTAGTTGGGCTGAAGGAAGGTGTTTGATTGATATTTCCAAGTGCAAGACCTAAATAGTTTATTTATTCAGACATAATATTTCTTTAGAAATTTGTCGTTGGTGGACATCATCATCAAATCTCTGTTGGAATGGGTGAGTCTGTAGGCGCCGTTAGAATACATCGACTCTATTATGTAGGGCCATTCCATTTGGGCTGTAATTTTCTTGCTGTCTTGTACGTCAGGATCAATGGTCTTCTGACATCCAGGACCAAATCACCAACTTGGAATGCTCTTTCTTTGACTATTTTGTTGAAAGTCCCGATGATGCGTGCTTGATATAGCTTGATCAGCTACTGTGCTTGGAGGTGTTTTTTGTCTAGCGATTCTAATCCTTGGAGCCGCAGGCAATAATTGTCTTCCTCAATGAGTTGGGTCCACATGGAGGGAGGGGATTTGGATCTCGAGTGGGAGCACTGCTTCGCTCTCATATATGAGTGAGAATGATGTGTTGTCTATTGGAGTCCGGACCTTTATAGTATGCCAAGAGACATTCACCCAGCTTTTTGTCCCAGGCATGTTTGTTGGACGAGGTGAACTTCTTCAACAGTTTGATAATATTCTTGTTAAAAGCTTCTACTAACATATTTTTTGCCGGATGATAAGGATTAAGACCACATTCTGAATTCGATACTTCTTCCAAAATCGGTAGAAGGTATGGCTTGCGAATAGAGGGCCTTTATCATGGATGATGCACCAGGAAATCCCAAAGTGGCAAATCACATAATGCTTACTGAAAGCAATCACATTATATGCATTTACTTCTGCTAGTGGCACAGTCTCTACCCATTTGGAGAAGTAGTCGGTTATAGCGAGGATAAATCGATGCCCTCTTGATGATGGTGGGGTAATTGGCCCAATAATATCCATCCCCCAGGCTTCAAAAAGCCAAAATTCTAGCACTGGATGAAGGAATTTTGAAGGCTTCTAGATGAAATCTGCATGGATTTGGCATTGTTCCACTTTTTGGCATAGTTTATGGCGTCTGCGACCATTATGGGCTAATAATAGCCCACACGATAGAGACGATCTTATAGTTTTGGACCCGGCTGATGTGCTCTGTACGTTTCGTCGTGTGCCTCCCAGAGCACTTGTTTAGCATCTTGTTCTAATAGGCATCGGAGTAGGAGCCCGTCATATGTACGATGGTATAGATTTTTAGTGGCCGCATCATGGTAAAATCGGAGGGATCGTCTTCTGAGGTGCTACTTCCCTTGGATCTTCCGGGAGGATCCCGTAGACTGCATAGTCGATGAGGGTGAACCTTTAATCTTTGGTGTCGACGCTCACCGTAGAATAACTTTGGCATGCTTGTAGACAATCTTTGGTGCATACCAACTCTCGGTTGGTCACCATGACCAAGTGTTGACCTTCGGTAGGAGTAGCTAGTGACGCTGCCAGTCCATTGAGGGCATCAGCTTTACTGTTTTGGAGCCTGGGTATGTGTCCTATAAAAATTTAGTGAAGGTGGAGATTATGTCAAGCTCCTCTTGATGGTAGGGGATTATATCCTCGTGGAGGACTTCGTACTCCCCTCGAATTTGGTTTACTATCAGTTTGGAATCTCCATAGGCTTCCAGGTAGTCTGCTTCTATCTGTCTGGCCAGTTGAAGTCCCATAATGAGAGCATTATATTCTGTCACATTGTTGGAACATGGTTCCTTTATTGAATATGCGTGGTGGATGACCAAGTTGTCGGGTGAGACGAGTACTATTCCGACTCCTGTAACTATGTTGCCCTTAGGTCCTTCCCGTGAGGCCCCGTCGAAAAACATCTCCAGACTCATTCGCTCGTAATTGAATACGAATCAAGCACTTCATCCAGGATGTCTTCCTACAGCTTCTATGTTTTTGGGACCGGGTGTACTGCTAGTAAGTCAGCCAGCACCTGGCCTTTTATCGCTTTTTGCAGGACGAAGATCATATCATAAGAGGAAGGGAGCATTGCCCATGTGGCTAGACGAGAATTCAATTCTCCGAGTTTCGTAATGCGTACTCGGAGGGGATTGATCTGCGAGATCACATGAATTGAGATATAGCTAAACTTGTCCCATAGGATCTTATCCGCAACGGTCTTGACAAACTTCCTTGTTGAACTATTCAATCACCCTTGAAACTCACATTGGCAATTCGATCTCACCTCCCTCGAAATCATATTGTTTTTCGTCACCTACTTCGAAAAACAAACACTCGTAGACACGAAGTATTCTTCTATAGCCATGAAGGCTATATATATACAATCGTTTCCATCTATTCAAAAATCGGAGAACTAACTCCAAACTTGCTTCATATCTAACGTATCATAATTTTGATCATATCATGTAGTATCCTTTTATAATCAAGAGTCGAGGTGCAATGCCGCGACTTTAAAATTTTCTCAACCTCATTAATCCTTAACCCTTGTCTTAGTTATATAGAGTATAGATTGCAAGCCTCCTAAATTTAGGATTCATTAGGACTACCGATGGACTAGGATAAATTGGTTTCCCTTAGGATGATAAAACAGTGCCTCATGATCACCCACTTTCTAACTAGATCATTTGGTGTCCTTGACTGTGACATTGTTGTTCGGAGCACGAGACCAGCTGTTACCTTCCAACAAATTCCATATACAAGACCTAGACGAGTCCACCTTCATGTAGACATATAATGTCCCACTAAAATATATCCCCTTGTACTCTATTTTTATGACGCGACTTTCAAGTCAAAAAGGCTAGCTATAACCCCTACCATAATACCTTTGTCCTTCCCGACTTCAGTTAAAGATCCAACCTCGACTCAAATCTTTTGACCCAATATATGGTTGTGATCTACTCGAAGCCCTCTACGCAGATGCCACTAATGTGCCACCCAATTGAGACCCCATGTGCTACTTAAACTCAAAAGTCACATAAGACACATTTTTGGACTTAAAGAACCTAGTTAACCAATCCGATTAGAAACCAGCCCAACCACTTGAATTGGAACCTATTCTAGGTTACCCTAACCTAATATGAATGGTTCAGATAGATTTTGGGATCTCGTCCAGCCAATATAGATTAAATCCAAGACCTAAATCCAAATCAATGATTGGTTCCAACGAAACCAATAAATCATTGGTTTATAATGTATATTTCTATCTGTATCATTTTGATACCTCTACCGTGACTTTGATAATTAGAGCACAATATTAGCCATTTCCTTCCAACCAATTTTACCCTCATGTACTAGATAAGCCACTCTACACACATGACGTACATGTCCCACACAAATGCATCACCTTGTGTTCCATTTTGATGATACAACATGTATGACCCATTTCCCCTTAGAAGTAAACCAATGATGCCCAATTTCATCCCATTTGATTTTTACCATGCAATTTCGTCTAATTCTCTCAAACGACTGGATACCCATGACCATGCAAGACTAATAATACCCTACCTTATAGGATATGGTGCCAATTTGAAATTCTTGTATAACTATCTCCTCCATCTTTTCGGGAACCGATTTATGGGTTGAAGTACTTACTCTCCCTTCGTATTCGGCCTCAATATTTTTTTTATCTATGGTTATATTTTATATTAAGTTTTATTTTAATTTTGAGGACAAAATTTTTATAAGTTGGGTAGGATGTAATCCCCCAAACATTTTGGAGGATTATTATTATAATTGTTAATTTCTTAAATAAATTATTAGAATTATTTTACTAGTTATCTAAATATAGTCTTGATCATGCTTAGTTTTTGTTATGCACACTGGCTAGACAATATGGCACGGCTAGTGCAGTCAAGTGCTTTGACTAGCATACTAGTTGTAGGTGCCACTAGATTTATTTTATTTGAGTATTTAGTGGCTTAAAATTATTAAATTTTCAATAATATTTATTTATTACTTTTGTGCTTTCAAGATTAATATATTTGTTTGCAAAATAATAATACTAGTAGTACTTTGTACACTTCCCCAATCTAGGATGCCTACTAAATTGTTGTTCATATTATTATCATTAATATTATAATTATTATTATCATTATTATAATTATTAATATTATTATCAAATCTTGCTTCTTTATTTTATTAAAATATTAGGACTTGTTTATTCAGGTAAAAGTATATGTAGCAAATCTCTCTTTCGTTGACATGGATTTTTATAAAGAATATTTTTATAAATATATATAAGTATCTTGTATGTATTGCATATATAAGTACATATATCTTACTAATATATATATATATATATATATATATATATATATATATATAATAATAATAATAATAATGTATATACATATATATTAGTATGTGCTTAAATACATTTTATGCTAACCAAGTAAATATATGTGCATTGAAATATATTTTTGAATACATTAGAAAGTTATTTGAAATACATTTCTAATTATTACTTAATTATTTTTATGGACTAATAGAAGAAGAAAAAAATGTGAGAAACGAATTTCTCATGAGTCAACCAAACCCCTCTTTCCCGCAGCTAAGGAACTGGTGATACACGATTTTTGCTAAACTTTGAGTGTACCTATCTAAATAAATTGTCCACAGATTCGACCCAGATTTCCTTCTATGAAACTCTAATCCTAGTCTCGATAGGATTACACCAAATCCCCTTTCAAATTCGAATCAAATTTGGCAAGGAATTCATCCAAAAATCGGTAGATTACATGTATATAAACAACCCGAGTATTCAAGGAGGCTTTCTTCAGAAACCTACAAAACCTTCCTCGTGTTCGAACCCAATGCTACCCTGACGTGCCCCTAGCCCCGCGCGTGTCATCGCTGCCTCACCTCACCGGAGCCATGCCGAAGTCGTCGCTGCGTCGACGGTGAACTTCCCGAAATAGGGGAGGCCCTGTTCGATCCTGACAAGCATTTTTCAGGTACCCGTGTTCGCACTCAGTCTTCTCCCTCCTCGATTAACGAAAGTTCGATCCGTAACTTTGTATGAAGAGTCTAGTTAACCACCGCCATAGCCCTTTAAACATATTGATTAGTTCTGTCCTAAATTACTGGCATAGATTCTTGAAAGATCAAGAAAAACTTGCAAAAACAGCATACCTGAACTATTCTATAACCTAGTTTTGGAAGGCAAAATTTTGTCGATTCATCGATATTTGATAACCTACTTAAACAGAGTTATAGACAACCTATACCAGATTACAACCCCTTTTATAATTTCTGAAATCATCAAGTATACAGCACGTTAATTGATTTTGAAAACTCAAGAAAAACTGTTTTGAGAACTATAAAAATTCAGAAAACTTTTCCCGTTATGGCGTGCGTCCCGACAAACCGGACGACGTGGTCGCACACTATACGCATCGAAAGGCGCGTATGGATGTTGTCGACGTGTGGGAACTGACGAAACTCGATTTCGTTGCGTGTGCGCGACAAAATTAGTACGTATCCGTCAAGACACCCTTGTATCGACCTTTTGCAAACTAGCCTATAACTTCATGCACGTTCGTCGGATCAACACGAAACTTGCGCCATTAGGACCGAATCATTTTTTTGGTCCTGTATGCCAAGTTTGGTCCGATTCTAAGAAGGTCGATCGGAACGCCTATTTGGCTGGCCCGTGACCCGTTCTAACGGGCAAATTTGTGCACGGTCCGTCGGAATCTAACTTTGGACATATGATTGGGTTCATCTCCTCAAACTGGACCCAAAGACATATAGTTTGATGACTTTAGAAACCGTAGGTACTAGCACATGTTTCGGTGCAAAACGGGTCCAATAGTGGACATTATTTTGACCCAAAATTTCGATTTTGCCCCTGTTCCAGAATTGGACTTTTGGATAGGCGTTTCCTAGACATGTCTTTTATACCAAACATGTTTGTGATGTTTGTTTCAGCTTTCGGAGGTCTTTGTAGATTTTTACTTTCGTGCTGACGATTCTGACTGTTGGATTTTGCTACTTCTCGCACCACCCTCAGGCAAGATACCTTGCCATTAGCTGATAATTTTATTTTAGCTCATATTCATGCATTATTCGTTATTTATTTTCTGTAAAATAAACTGTGATACATGACATAAGTAGATAGAATTTTTACTATTTATTTTTATTTCCTGCTATGTACTATTTTCTTATACATTGAACTTAGATTAAGGGATCATCCTTTGTGTGTTACATTCATAGGCCTTGACACATTTGTACCACATTGTTGTGAGTCACATATAGGACTCGGACATGCATGATTGGCTGGCCACCAGTACGTATAAGTCGTGCGTTAAAAAATAACTGCTAGAGTTGCATGCTAGAAGACTTAGCAATTATGAGTTGGCATTGGACGGGGAGAACATGATTGGAAGTTGACTACCACCCTATCTATCATAGACTCGCTCGCTACTGAGGAACGATAGGTAGACTATATGTTATAGACTCGCTCGATACTGAGGAATAGTATATGGTGTTGTGACTCGCTACTGAGGTACTGTACTGCATTGGTATTTTCCTGACTTGACCCGGTAGTCATGCGACCATGAACTGTTCTTAAAACTAAATTCACTTAGATTGGTTAGGCACCCTTATCCGTTAGGTATGAGTACTCTTAGTTTGGGTACTTGTATCTGACCGTGTCTTGGAATAATAACTTGTCGGGGATTAGTTCGCCACATCTTGTCCTTGTTTGGTTGTAGGTGTGGCTTACTCCTCCGATGAGAAGGTATTGAACCTTGTTGTGGTTCGAATACCATATTGGATTCGTGACTTGGAAAGATACTTCATCGTGGATTAGTGTGCCATCTCCTATCCTTGTTTGGTTGGGATGGTACGCTAATCCAAATGGTGAGGAATTGGACCATGTTATGATCCGATCTTACTTATTGTTATTGAGCAGTTATATTCAGTTTATATGGCATGATATTGTGTATCTTGTTACGTCCCTTTAAGGACCTGGTTATCTCTCCAGGTGTGTGCTCTTGTCTTTCGTAGGTGTTCTAGCCATGGCCGTGATCATCTCTATTTCTTCGAGGATGATTGCACTTTGATCATCTTCGCTTCGCTCGCCAAACTCTTTCTTTTGTTATGTATTCTCTCTCTTTTAAAATAGTTGGTAGTGGATTTGTCTCTGCCCAACATCTTGTATAAAGACATTTTATAGTTGATTATATGGTATCTTTTATTCCTTTATTTTGTGGATGAGATTAGTTAGCCTTAGTTTTACTGCATTTACAGCTTATGTATACATACGAGAATACCATATATTGAAGTATACTTTGTATGTATGCAGCTGGCATGTCTACGTACTTAGTCCTAAGTATTTTGGGACTGGGGCATTACAATTGATCTGCGAGATCACATGAATTATTTGTCTCATCACGTAATGACGCGTCTTCGGGATCATGAATACCAAGGCTAGGCATTCCTTTTTGACTGGGTTGTATCGATGCTCTGACCCAACCATCATTCTGCTGAGGTAGTATATAGCCTGTTCGTGGCCCATATCTACTTTCTGGGTCAACAGGGCATCTATAGAATGATCCATCGTACGAACATAGAGCAAGAAAGGTTTACTGATCATTTGGGCGACCAGGACTAAGGGGCATGCGAGGTTTTCCTTATTGTCATCAAAGGACTTCTGACAACCTTTGGTCCAGACGAACGACACGTCCTTTTTCATCAGATTAGTGAACGGTTGGCATCGTGCGGAGAGGTTCGATATAAACCTTATGATATACGCCCGCCTTTCTTGGAGCCCTCGGAGTTTTTGGAGGTTTTTTAGAAGGTTTATGTCGAGGATGGATCATGTCTTCTCAGGATCTATATGGATCCCTTTCGACTTGATAACGAAGTCCAAAAACTTTCCACTAGATACTCCTAAGAATGATTTGGTCGGGTTCATCTTCAACTGGTGCAAAAGCATTAGCTTAAATAAAATTTTGAGGTCCTGGAGATGATCGGCTTTATCTCAATTTTTGACGACGATGTCATCTACGTAACACTCAACCGTCTTCCTGAGGTGTTTGCTGAAGATGGTACTCATGGCATGTTGATAAGTTTTTCCCATATTCTTCAGGCTAAAAGGCATCACAGTATAGCAGTAGACTCCTATCGGACTTCGAAAGGCCGTATGTTTCTTGTCATCTAGGAACATCTTGATCTGGTTGTATCCTTAGAATCCATCCATGAACGATATCCTCTCGAAGCCGTAGGTGCTGTCGATCATTACATCAATATTAGGGAGCAAAAATTCGTCCTTGGGGTGGGCAAGCGTTGTTGATATCCTGGTAGTCAATGCAGATCCTTGCCATTTTTCTTCGTGACAGGCACGATATTTGCAACCCTATCTGGATGTTTTTCTTTACGGATTAAGCCGTTGGTGATCAGCTTGTTAACATGGGTCTAGATCACATCCATCACGTCTAGGCGGAACCAATGCTGCCACTATTTTATTGGCTTGGCGTCGGGCTTGATGTACAGATTATGGAGTGCTACATGAGGATCCAATCCTGGCATATCTTCATAACTCCAAGCGAAGACATCAATGTAGTCCTTCCCCAATTGGATGAGTGATTCTCAATCATCTTTCGTCAGCTTTTACTGATAAAGATAGGCTTGGCAGCTGTCTTATCGCCCATGTTGATCTGTACCACTTTGTCTTCTGTAGGAGGCTCCTTCTGCTTGAAATGTTGCTCCCATAATGACTCAAGCCACTGAGCCTTAGACTCGTCTTCAACGATGTCGAGAGGATGCTCGTTATCTTTGTTTCGCTCAATTGACACCATGCTAGAAAAAAGTATGTGTAGAAGCATGAAAAATATTACAAAGAGGCTCATAAGTTTCATGTGCCTAAAATAAAAATGATCCAGAGTTAAAGCAGTCTTTGAAGCACTATAAGTCTTTTTTTAAAGACACATAATCGAAGATGAGACGCATGGTTCATCAAACGCATGTCGTGTTTATGTCTCTTTATTAAAAGACAAACCTCGGGCAGTATTTAGTGTTCAGATTACGAGGATGTCAGTGATTACATTACCATCATCATTACATTTTAACAGTTGTAAAGGAGCAATTCCATACGACTACCTCCCTAAACAAGTTATTTACAGTATGAAAGCTATATGTTTTGATGCACATAGTTTTATTATTTTTCATTATGAAACAGTCCATTTGCAGTAAGCAGTTAAAACATTATGTGTTCAAAATTATTCGAATGCATAGCTAATTTGATGAAAAGATCGTGTGCTGACATGACAGTCTTTCATGCAGCACGTCTCAAAACACATGGCGAGCTATACGTGATTCTTGAACACATTCACACCCTCCACTAACCCTTGAGGCTCATGCCCCTATCATGTTTCATGCGTCTCTAAGGCAGAAGACAGTGTATTTTTTGCACATACGCGTACAGCTATTCCAGTAAAGAAAAGCTATAAATAGAGGACAGTGTCTTCCTCACACAGGGACATGCAGAGAGAGAATGCTACATCTTTAACTTTCACAGAGAGAGAGCTTTCAGTGATAAAGTTTCCTTGCTACCGAGAGTTCATCAACCACCAAGCTTCATCAACTTCTGCATCAAATCGTCAACGGAGTAAAGAAGTCAATATAGACTTAATATCCATTACCCCAATCCCCTAATTCTATTGTACTCAAAATTCTTGTTAAAGATTCTTGTTGTACTCTTTCTTTACAATAATACAAAAGATTCTACGTTTATGGACTCTTTTTCTGTTGAAACAAAAATGACGAATCTGCTGGAGATGAATTTCTTCACCGATGAGAAAGTGGTGGCGCAATTTGATATAATAAAGCTTGGTTCTGTTGAGAAGATATTGGTCATAAAATTTGAACAACAAGCATACGAAGCAATGTTGTCGGACAAAGACTCTACTCCGGCCGCCAATGGTCAAAAAGCTAAGCGTGTTTGTAAAGCTTGGGTCTAAAAATCCCACTCTGTCCTTTCTAGCACCATCGATGGCAAGGGAAAGGCTCTGGCCAATATCGGCCAAAACAACAGTTCGGAGGCGCATGGTTCACTATCAGCCATAACTGTTTCCAAAGAAGTTTATGCTGCTGAGACGCATAATGCTTATCATGCGTTTGGGAGGGGCTCTACCAATGATCCATCGACTGAACCAAGTGCTTCTCACAAGAAGAAGAACACCAAGAAGGCGCATGCTAATTATGTGTCTAAGAAGAAGGCTGTCATCTGTGATAGAACATTTGTTCCAGTTTAGGCAAAAAGAATGCACAACACTTGAGTTTAGGCAGAAAAAAACACTACGATGCCACAGATTCAAATATTGGAATTTCTGTCTCACACTTGGTTAACCGAGATGAGAGTTCTGCCTCAATACAGAACTCAAGATGCATGACTGGATACAAGAAGTCAGTCTTCCATAAGATTTCTTTTTTGACAGTTCTATGCATCATGAAAAGGGCCTAGTTCATGCACCTCTCCGTGTTATACGTGCAGGGGATGGAAAGTTATACAAGCTAAAATCTATACGCCCCAGTCGTCAATGTGCTTCTCTTTCACATGTTGTGAACTCATGTGCATTGCCTCCCAATGTACCTAAAATGAGTTCACATGACAAAACATCTCAAGACCTAAGTACTAGGTTTTCCCAAGTATATAAAATGGGTCGACAAGCTCATAAACCAAATTTCCCATGCACAGATTATGTCCAGTCGCATCAAAAGGGAAATGAGGTCATATACCCTTTTGTTTATTTGCGTGATATGCTTCGACACAAGTGTAAATCAACAAAGGTCTCATCAAACACAGTTGTGTCTCATCAAATACATTCATGTGCAAAGATTGTTATCAACTGTTGTTGCTCAAAGACAATTGATCAACCAGTTAGGCAATTTGTCTTCCAAAGATTGCAACCAAACCTTTTGGATTTGTCGTGGCTAGGACGACAACTTTCGAATAATGAAGATGAGTTGCAGGAGGCCACAGTTTATGCAATATCCAGTCAAGGTGATGATCAGGCACCTTCATCTTCTTCACTCAGAGGAGATCAAAGAGCCCCTTCACCCAAAGGTGTTTATCAAGGAACCCGTTTCCGATCTAGACATTTTTCTGGTATACTCCAAGTTCTAGAACAAGATAATACTGGGGGTAGCACTCTCACAATCTTTGATCATTCTACATCTCAGTCTAATGACAGAGTACCTCAAATTTCAGAAAGATATAATGCAGTTTGACAGTCAGGGTCGAGTAGTACTGGTTCTAGTAATGCTTTCTTGTATACTCTCCATCTAGCAGTCCATATACGACATCTGTAGATGTAACTAGTATTGAAGAAGGAGGTAGTAGTGATTGACAAAGAATTGATAATCTGGAGAACATACTACAAAATGTTATGACAAAAATACAGCAGATGCAAACAACCATGAAACTGTAAATAGCTCTGCATCAATCTCATCCACATCAACTCAATCTCATGTCGATCAAGATAAAATTGGGGTGTCGTTGAACCCTAATCCATCACGATAGTTGGAAATGTCTCTATGCCTATATTGAAACAGGCACGACCAACTATCATACATTCAACTTCTGCAAGTCAACCAATTGATACTCTTGAAGCTATTCGAGGAATCAATGCTCGATTAGATTATATGACTTCAAAAGAGGAGCTCCATCAAATAGGAATGTCACGCCCTTATCCGTCGGAATGGGATGATGTGGTTTGTCCTCCAAAGTAAAAATCCCACTGATTCTTTATGATAGGACAGGCTCACCCAGATATCATATGACATACTTTTACTCCCAGACTGTTCACATACCAAAGAATGATGCACTTTGGTCTAAATTATTTATTGGTACCCTGAAGGGAGTGGCTTTCAAATGGTTTTACAATATGCCTGACGATTGTATTAAAACCTTCAAAGATTTGGAGAAACTGTTCCTTACCAGATTCTATGAGGGGACAGGTGACGTCTCCATGTCAAAGCTCATTGCAATAAAGCAGGATAACAAAAAGTCGACTCATGAATTTATTGAACGGTTCAAGAGATTATCAATGAAGTTGAACCCCGGGACACCTTAGTCGGTGTTGATTGATATATGCAGGAATATTTTTTACCCTCAGTCAGATTCTGCATCGACCCTGGAGATTATAATGATTGGCTAGCATTCATCGCTGCTGCCAAGAAAGCTGAAGAATCTATCCAGGTTTTGCATTTAATTGGGTTGAAGTCACCTTAAGATAAAGGGAAGTGTCCTCAGGGTAATAACACTTCTGGAAAAACCAACAAAGGGAAGGAGTCCTTTACGATGGATTTTCCTATAGCTGCTTCCCAGCCCAAACAAAAAGCTCTAGCTACTCCGAGGCCTAAGCCACATTATATATTCAATGAAGCCCTCATACTGGACATATTACATGTACTTATGAAGGAAAATAAATTACAATTACCTCCCCCTCGAAGGACAGAGGAAGTGGGGCGGACCAATGATCCGAAGCATTGCTTCTATCATCAGCATGTGCATCATCCAATAAAAGATTGCTAAATATTGAAGAATCATATTCAGTAGTTGTTGGATTCAAAGGCCATCACGTTACATACAGATAAGAAATAGGTATCTACAAATCTCGTTTCCCTTCAATTTGGAGATCTTTTTGCAATTGAAGTTCAAAACGGTATCATGCCGATACCAAAGGTGACGTTAGAAGTCATCAATCTTCCACCGGTGCAAAAAAAAGAATACAAGCAGCTAAATGGTCCAAGTGCGTGTCATCTTCGAAAGAGAGTGAATATCACAATCTTGGTTAGAAATCCTATGAAAATTTATGAAAGCACGCACATGAAGAAATCATCAGGTCCTCAGAGGGACGTAATAAGATTCATATAAACATGCCATATGAACTGAATATAAAATATGTCACGAAGTCACAAGTAAACGTAAATAGTCCAAGTCATAACACGGCCCAATATTCCATCATCGAAACAGTAGGCTATCCCTACAACCAAACAAGGACAACGAGTAGCACATCTATGATGTGATACTGTCCTATGTTATGACTAGAATGAAGTGCGATATGACATCAACTAAGGTCACCTAACCATTCTACTGTGATCATGCAGTTAAGAACAAATCTTCACGCATAGGCCCTTTGGCTATATAGGATCGGCATGGCCCCCTCTATGGAAACTAGGAGCCTGCATCCGTAATACTCCATGAACGTCAGAGGGAATCAGTACAGTAGGGAATCCGTCCAGTAAGAAATCAGTACCTACGTCTCCCACGGAGCTCACAGGTTATAATGGATAAGGCATACGTGGCCCATACATCAAGGAACTGTTCTCCCTATCCTATGCACCTATCTATGTTGTATCCACCACCATGTACCTCTACTAACTGCTAAGTCTCCTATCATGCATCTATCGACAGTTAGACCTAATGCATGCGTACAGGTGATCAGTCAACACGTAAGTACCTCTACATGCTACTCATAGCTCACACATATCTCGTGGTACAATTGTGTAAAAGTTTATGTAATGCTTACTGACAAGGTAGTTCCTTAACTCTAGGTCCATATGTCAATTTTAAAGGCAATAATGGAAATATGACTAGCATTTGCATCATGTATAGCTGGTAGCATAGTAAAGTAATCATGAACATTAAACAGTTAAGTAACTAGAGAAACTATAAATAAACATTAATCATGTAGTAACTAAATAGTAAGATGCAAATAATATAAACAATAAATATGGCAAGGTATCTTGCTGAGGTTGTGTGCAAAATGACAGTATCCAGTAACTCGAATCGTCAAATCAGTGAAGCAATGAAAGCCAACTTTCGCAAACGTCCTCGGATGCTGAAACAGACGTCACCAACATTTTTGGAATAAAATAAATGTCTAAGAACGCCTACCCATAAGTCCAATTCTAGACACAGGGGCAAAATTATAATTTTAGACCAAATCGGTGTCCGCCGTTGGACCCGCTTGGCACCGAAAAGCGTGCCAAAATCTACGGTCTCTGAAATCATCGAATTATACATCTATGGGTTCGACTTGATGATACAAACTCAATCGTATTTCCAAAGTTTGATTCCGGTGAGCCGCGCACAAATTCGCCCATTGGGTCGGGTCACGGACCCGCCAAAATAGCGTTCAGGTCAACCTTCTCAGAATCATACCAAACTTTGCTCACAGGACCAAAAAAAATGACACGAGTCTAGTGGCACAAGTTTTGTCTCGAGATGACGAACGTGTACGAATTTGTGGGCTATTTTGCAAAGAGGCCGATATGGGGTATCTCGATCGATACGCCTCGATTTCGTCGTACACACGCAACCAAATCGAATTCTGTTGATTCTCACACATCGACAACTTTCATACGCATCTTTCGATATCCGTGGGTTGCGATTGCGTCGCCCGATTTGACGGGACGCACGCCGTATTGGTGAATTCCATAAAAATTTAATTTTAGAAAACTATTTTTTTCGCAAACTTGAAATCGAATTTCTTTACATATAGTGAACAAAAAAATAATCTACAAGAAAGGTTTTATAGGCTTATAGGTAGTCTATAAATTTTATTTAATAAGTTTTCCAATATTTCTACTAGGTTGATCAGAATTCATCTCTAAACAGGGGTACCTGGATCACTCATCTGTCCTGTTTCAGAATAATTTTTTCTTCGACTTTGTGTCGAATTTTTGGTATGGTTTTTCGACTATATCAAAATTCACTTATTGGGATTTCGAGAGGGCCATGCCATCTACACGAGGGACTCTACGGCTCGACAAAATATGAACCGAGTAGGGAGGGAGGTGTTGAGGAAGAGGAGTACATGGACCCTACTGTGCGGCTTGGTGCTGCTGTTGCAGCACCGCCTCCGCTGCGCGCGCGGCTGCCGCTGCTCCGGGCAGCGGTGCATGGCTTAAGCAGAGTCCCCGGTGGCACAAGGAGGTTCGGGGTGCGCTTGCGAGTCCGGGATTCCCTGACAAGTTCTCTAATGTCTTTCAGAGGAAAAATATTGATTTTTAATATTGATACATATATATCGAATTCTAAGATCTGATTAATCCAAAATTTTGAATTGATTCAAACTAAGTTTAGGATTTGGTGGTGGAGATTTGGATAGGGATTTTGAATCCACAAGATTTGGATCAAATCAGTTCAATTTTGATCGTGTTTAAAAAAAAAAGCAAAGTTTTTTTTCTCTCTTCCTTTCCTCCGTTCTCTGCGGGCTCGGGGAGTAGGGGTTAACACAGAGAATCTAAATAATTCTATAAAAATTCTTAAAATCCCTAAAATATTTTTAAAATAAAAATATTTCTATAATTATTTGGTAAAAAATTTGTAAAGAAAAAATATATACTTACCATATAGAATAGCAATCGCTTGCTATATTTTGATATTCACAAAATCATATAAATTAATTTAAAGGCTATTTAATAATTAAGAAAATACAAAATGTTTAAAAAAATAAAATAAAAAGTTTACAACATTAGGGAGTTTACATTTGATATTTAATATGAATAAAAAATTTAAACTTAATTACCATAGACCAAACCTTCTAAACAATCAAAAATACCTATATTAAAATATACTTTTGAAAATTTAGGGGTTTCCAACACACAACCCAGACCCGTTAACAATACCTTCGTCCACTAAAAAGCTATTGTTGTACTACTTTTTTAATCCCAAATTACGTTTATGGGCTCCTTCCTATTATATGCTTGTTCAGCTCCACAATGTTAAGATATCGAATGCACGTCATTCAAATTAAGTTATTGACAACTATATTGATCGACATCTTTTATTCTTAAATAGTACCACTCTACTTCATTTGTCATGTTGAATATAATCCACTTGCAGGATTTACTTAACAATCCTTATAAGTTCCTTAAGGGGACATCATCAACCCAATATATATGGACATGGATTACTTTTATAATCAACAACCCATCTGACACACAATGCTATTACTCAATTCATAGAGGTTGTTGACCCGTAATGAATCTTACTCTTTTATGAGACAAAATAATGCACACTACATATACATATCCGTTACTTTATCTGAATTAAGAGCACAAACATCCATAATAACATAGGTGTTTGTTCTCTTATGTAGTTAGTACAAAGAGAACAACCTCAAGTGGTCATGTTCAATACACACAAAGTGCACTAATAAACCTATAGTTAAAGATAGACTAATGCCAGATTATACTACAACCTTACTAATGGTTTGTCCAAATCCATTTAGGTTATTAACCATTTATATATTCTATAGGAAAATGAAAATATGATCTTCTGTGTGACACCACACACCATATTATCTATAATTTGGAATATCAGACATTTGCATTAATGTTATAACATATATAATATGCAAACATTTGTCCATATGATTCTCATTCAAAAAGGTAAGAAAATATAGTTAATACAAAAGTGATGATTTTAGTATATAACCCTAACACTAATATCCATATTAGCATCTAGAGATGAATACCTTCTATTTCCCGTGTGGGGAGATGACAATTAGCTTAGACGGCGTATACCATATATTGGGGTTGGACGTAGACGTTAGAGGTTATACACAATAATAAAAATCCAAAAGAATGGCACAAGGAGTCGTAACTATGGTTTGGGAATCCTTAAGAATTATAAGAAAAATGAGTTAATGGAAATTCTCAGCTTCAGGAAGTCATATAATCTTCTATTAAAATATTTGTAAGACGAGATGATGGGTATGGTGCCTGAGGATGGTGATGAGGAGGAGGCGATGATAAACTAGGAGGTCCATTAATATATGATGTTCATCCTAGGGGCTGTCGACTGTAGAAGCATGGAAAAGAATAAAGAAAGGCCTATGCGGCTCCAAAAGAAAGGTCCCCATGCGGCTCAGGATCTCCATGCGGCTCAGGAGTCCATGCGGCTCAAGGGTCCATGCGGCTCGGATAGTTCTATGCGGCCCAGAAAGAAGCCACGTGGCCTTCAACAGTTCTTCTCTACATTCGGCTGCATTTAATGCCTTGACGGCTGCTCTGACAAATGACAGCTACGACAGCTCTGACATAAAGACGCAATAATGACTGACATGATGGCGTGTCCCTAGGAAAGAGGAGAAAATTTCCTTACAGCTGGCAGAATCCAACAAGTCCCGAGGCTACTCCATGCGGCTGCTGCAGTTATGCGGCCGCCCACTTCATGCGGCTGCCTATCCCATACGGTTGCCCATCCTCATGCGGCTGCCTATCCCCATGCGGCTGCCCATCCCCATGCGGCTGCCCATCCTCATGCGGCTGCGTGCTTCATACGGCTGAGAGGACCACCCATATGTGGCTCTGCCAGGACGGTCCAGTTGAGACACGTGGCGCTCTTCGCAACAATTGAGACACGTGGCAGTCTTATCTTTCCTGGAATTATGGGTGCTAACAAATCCTAACAAAAGCAGATTTGTTGCAATCGTCATAATTACCCTGATCAAATCAAATCAAGCAAATTGAACACGTGGCAGGCTATCACAAATCACAAATATTCATGGCAATCAACATTTATTGCCCACAGAGATTTGATGCAATCCACATTAATTACCTAGATTTGATACAATCAGAATTAATGGCCCAGATTAATTGATCCTTAACCGCCGAATTCTCAAGGAGACAATCATTGTAAACCCTAATGATCACACCCTCACTTCTATAAATAGCAAGGTGCCATTCCCTTGCAAACCCTGGACAATTCAGGAGACAAGAGCAAAAAAAAAGAGAGAGAGCACTACAGAGACATCCAGAGATCTAGCAACCGAAGGCGCAAGGGAGTCTCCCCACACGTCCAAGAGCATTTCTTCGCCAGAGCCAAGGCTACGTCCGATCGTCCAAGGAGTAAGACAGAGCTGCCGTCGCTTTTCCGAGCCTCTACCGTCACCCCCCTAGAAAAACTAAACAATTGTACTTAGATTGCTGTACCTAGATTTTCGTCCTTAGGCTTTCTTTGTACAAGCGAGTTTGTATTGTAAAGTAAAAGTCCAGTCCTCCGATATAATTGTTCTGTTCTTTTATAATCAATGGCAAACATCGACATTCCATATAAGTCTGAATGTCTATACATGTCCTGTGAAGGATCTCGAATAGTATCGGGGTGCGTGACACTTTTGCATGTGCAACAACTTTGCCTTCACTCTAAATCTCAATGTAATATTGTCATGGTTTAATGTGATATGTTTTTCTATGTACATGCATGGAATACGAGCACTTCCCTACTCTGAAGCGAGGAACAATCAACAAAAGTTATGATGAGTCTCTTCCTAGGATGTGCACATGGTGGTGAATAAGCAAGATGTCAAACTCCCACATACATACACTGGATTAAGGGTGCACTTGATGACATCTATGAAAACATGTAAATGAACACGTCTAATTTACTTTCACCTTCATATACTTAATCTAATATGAAATTCATGTATTAATTTTCAGATAGTTTGGGATCTGTATGTAGATCTACGAGATAATACTCGTTTGATTCAACCTGTGTATCTATTCTACAGTTTGATCAAATTCCACAAGATTGCGGAGTCGCACCGACCTTAAAGAGTTCTTTGCTAGTTATGATACGTATAAACGGTACTCACATGTTCACTGAAATTGGTGTCAGACTTAAGAGAAAAGAAACGATTAAATTATGTACCTGCAATTTACAATAAATTATTGACGTCTTGGGACCAGTAGCAAAGAAACTAATCAAGTGTGGAGGAACGAAAATGCACGATTCGCATGTGGGTTGTAGCGATAACTACATGCACTTCCATCGTAGATATTGTCACCCAAGGGTGATAAACCCAAAGCACTGTCGAGAGGATGAGCCATCAATAAATTCTGCCAACCGATAAGAAATCGTCCTTAATTTTGACATTAGTTACAATAAAATAATTTGAAAAAATTGTAAATAATAATTTACAACTACTTAACTAATTAAAGTTTCTATGATTTTTCATAAATAGAAAGTCAACAAGGTGGTTGTGACCTTTTAAGTTGATTTAAATTTAAGGAATATTTAGTTTTAGGGTCTCACATATACATGAATATTAGGGTTTGGGTCTTGAAATTGACCGATGTTAGAGTTTGAGTCTCGAAATCACTGTTCACATAATGAACAATGATTCCGAGACCCCCTAACATCGGTCAATTTCGAAACCCAAACCCTAATATCCATATATGTGTGAGACCCTAAAACTAAATTACCCTAAATTTAACCTATCAGTTAAAGACAAGGTAGGTATTGATAAGGATGACCTATGAGACCGCAAAGGAGTACCTTGTGATGAGAGCAGATTTGTTGTCCCTAAAATAAGTGTCTCAATTCTGTTACCTCTCATATCCATGTAAAACATATTTTTTTTATTTATTTAAAGAAATAAATAATTGTGGAAAATTATTGATACCAAAAAATGCATGCATAGGAGAGAAAATAGAATTGGGACCAACTCTCCCTTGCAACTGCGACAGTGCATTCCGAGTTCTTCACGAGGTTGGCCTTCAAGTGTATGAGTTGGAGATTCCGTTAGGGATAGGATATCCAATTTTCTTCGTTGATGACTTGATGCTTTTTCGAGCGCCTTCGCATTTTCTACCACATCCTTAGATAAAACGTCATATTTCAAATTATATGCCACCATGATTAGTGAGATGTCAGAGCCTTGCCCCATTATTTATTGATTTGTTCACCACTTAAACTAGGTGACTAAGTCTGTTTGTCGAAGCCTAAGAGTAGGGGTGTGCATATTTGGGCCAAATCGACCAAATCGATCTGAATCAAACCGAATCAATTGGTCTTTAACCGAACCGATGGTCTAGTCTGTTTGGTTCGGCTAGACCTTTTAATAACCGACCAGTTTGGTTCGAACCAAGGTTTGGTTATTCCAGAAACCGTTTAAAACCGAGCCAAACTGAACTCACTTCACATGAGTGTTAAACATTTAGCCATCTATGAGAGGGAGGCATCAACTCATTTATAATCCTAAATATCTCTCTCTCTCTCTCTCTTATTTACACACTGATACACTTGACTTCAAAAATATCAGTTTCTTTAACTGATACTCAAGTTTAATTTATCAAATAATAATTAATTAATCATCTTTTCTGTTCAAACAAATGTGACATATTTGTAGGACTATTTCATATATATATATATATATATATATATATATATATATATATATATATATAAAGGATAAGTATGAGTTTACTCCTTATATTGACCAAACGGAGGGCATCCGATCATATATTCCCAGAAGAAAAAAAATGCCTTCCTCCTGCTCACTTGTTATATTTATCTTCTCCCTTTCTTGTTTGGTATTCGTCCCAAGAAAATAAAATTAATACTTTATTACCTTTATATGTATATAAACCGTTGCCACATGAGAACATTTTTTCTATAAATATTAAGAATATTTGTATCACCACACAAGTAGGAAAGTAAATTGATCAATTTAAAGGAGGTCTCGATTTTTATTTTTATTTATGATCAAGACCGCTCAGTCGAGTCGAGCCAAACCGAACCAAGTCGGTCGGTTTCTAAATCGAACTGACCAGTTTGTTGGTTTGGTTCGACTGTGATTATTTTCAAATCGATTAACTTTGATTCGACTTCGGTTGTGACCAAATAGGTCGACCACCGACCGTTGCACGTCCCTACCTAAGAGTATGATAGAGAACCATCATGAGTCCAATTGTGACTTGGCGTCAGTTTAGGAAAAGCCACAAAACCCAGTGGAAGGAGATCTAATTCGCCAAGGGGGGAAGAAGAAGAAGAAGAAGAAGGAGGTTGGTTTCATATTGTTCACGAAAAAGGAATGAAAGGAAATCGATTCTTGTTCTTTTCTTTCCTTTGGAAAATTGTAATTCTAATTTTAAAAAATTCGATGTTTGAAAAAGTCAAGAAAAAATGAAAAGAAAAGTGAATCCTTAGAGGGAGAAAGTGAATCTTTGAATTGATGGGAACCATTTTTCTCTATTTTTCTTCCTTTTTTTTTTCCTCGTTTCTTTTGACATCCAAATACAGAAAAGTAATGCCTTTCCATTCTCAAGGTCTTGATTCCGTGAACCAAACAAGACCCATGTTTGGCACATTAGCAATAGAACAAGAATCTTTACCAATCTCTGGTTGCGTGTTGGTTTCCTTTCGAAAAGAAGGAATAAGAGAGACCCACATGTTTTCAAACGAATCTTTAAGAAAGTTCTTGATATCTTGTCATGGAATTTTAGCAATTGTAAACATCTAGTTAGAAATGTACACCGAGCTTGATGAATTAGATATTTCATCTACACTTGTATACCCTTGACCGAAGTAGTATCAACAATTTTTGTAAATCATATTGCTGTCAAAAATTGGGGGGATGCACTTGGTACTGTTTTTTTTTTTCCTTTTGAAAATCACTTGGTACTGTTATTACTACACAACTGGTTAGCACTTGGTACAAGAGTTGCTGTTTGTTGTAAGAAAAAAAAAAAGGCCATTCTCCTCACAATTCAAGGAACTACCAAAAAAAATGGCCATTCTCCTCACGATTCAAGTGTCATCTAAATCTATACTACGTATATAATAGGATCTAAAACTATCTATTATACAAAACACAAAAGTTTTTGAATCCTAGGGCTGACTGTGCCAAGATAAAGAGTGGTTGGAATTTAATCTTGGTGAATCAACGGTTGTGAGGTTTTATGGGAAATCCAAAAAGTGGGGTTTGCACTCGTAATGGTTGTGGATGAACATTATTGAGAGTGGGGTTTTATGGAGAATGAGCATTATTGAGAGTGAAATTTTATGGAAAATCCAAAGAGTGGAGTTTGCACTCATAATGGTTGTGGATGAGCATTATTGAGAGTGAAATTTTATGGGAAATCCAAAGAAAATTCACATCCAGCAGTGGTTGGAATTTAATATTTTGATGGGGGCCGCATAATTATTATTGTTCGTTTAAAATTGGGGGTCCAAAATTTTGAGGGGGAATACCTTAAATGAACCATGCCCTATGGGCACGGGTTATGACTAGTACTACTATATAATGGAGAGAAAAAAAAAGTTGAAACTCCACGTGGAAGTTTATTTTTTCCCCCAAAACTATCATTATATATATTTACTGATTAAAATTGTTTCATTGAATTTAGCATGGACAATTAGATAATTACACAGAAGAAAAAAAATTAAGAGAGGCTGTTGATTGCCCCCAAATAGTATGCAATGTGTAGCGCACATGAGCGCATGTGTACATATATATATATATATATATATATATATATATATATATATATATATATATATATATAGTGGTTAAGAGAGATGCATGCGGCCCAAGTGGTCGGGAGTTCGAGCCCCAGTGGAGGCGAGTTCGCCACAAGTACCCATTGCTTCAATATATATATATATATATACATATATATATATATATATATATATATATGTGCGCGTGTGTGTGTATATATATATATATACTTGTGCTAATATATATATATATATATATATATATATATATATATATATATATATAGTACCATATGCTTGTGCTAATAACTGGACAATCTGGTAAATTGCCAACGTATAGTAGTTGTGTTCAATCCTTAAAAGACAACTATCAGATCAATACATCTTCTGAAGTAGACCATAAGGCTTCCTGCAAATGAATAAAACAAGACCAGATATTGTCAGAAAGCCACATGACCTTTCTACCCATGTCATGCATGAGGAAACCCTAACTTGCATCTTACTAGCCCACGAGCCGGGGAGAGAAAATTAACCTGAACGCCAACCCATTTAGTAAGCCATACAAAATCACCATGTGCAAACTTAAATCACACAGAAGTAGAAGAAGAACAAGCAGAAGACACTAAACTTGTATACTCATAATAGGCTGCAGGCAAGTCATTGTATATAGAGAACAAGATGCAGAGCGAAACAAGATTGTCACAATTCGCAGGAGAAAATGTCATCACAATACAACTCAGGATACCATCATATAGACATAGTAACAAACTCATAACATGGTGTGATGCAACTACATCCAATTTTCTCGTACATATATCGAGATTAAATTCAGACATCGAGATTAAATTCAGACGAAATATAGAGAAAGGCATTACCTTATGTCACCAGCTATTTCACGAAAAAAAGACCAACAATTTTTTTTTTTTTAAGTTTTACTCCTAACAACCCATAAATAGATCAGTGCTGATTCTTACAACAATTACAGATACTCAACAACACTCTAGAAAAACAAAAAGGAAATTCACAGAAGTTCACACAGCTAAGATGGAAATATGATAATACTTACTAGACCCACAATCTAAAACACCACAAGTTAAGCAAGCCCAAAAGACAGATGAAGGGGCAACTTTAGCACACTAGCATTGTTAAACTAGAAGCATTTCCGGTGGACGATGGAAGGGCCAGACTCGTCGTATTCTCCCTTTGAAATCCACATCTGATCATTAAAATATAAAGATATGTTAATTTGGTCCAAATATAACTGTATAAATCCAAACAAAAATATAAAATTACTATCAGTTCGTTTGACTAATTTGCACTTAACTACCAACAACTTTCAAGTTTATGCAAGTTGCTACCATGAACTATCAAAAGTTAAAGTTTAATGGTCATGTGCAATGCACATGATTTCTATGGACATTTTTCCCCAAAATGAAAAAAATTCCTATCTTGCATTACATAATCTTCTTTCTTCCCCAAACAGAAAAATCCTAACCCTAAGCCTAACTCCGGTGAGCCCTTCCAGCGAACCCAACAATGACCGTCACCCTGACCTGCCCCATCCCCCCACGTCTGAGCACATCAACAGTTGTTCACCCAAGAAGACACCAATAAAAAGGTTAAGCTAAGGTTAAGCTAAGATGGTTGTCAATTAAAAGAATCACCTATATAGAGGTGTGAAAGATCCATGTAGGAGCTCCTACAGGATCAAACAAGTTTTCGCTCAGATTCCTATATAATATGTTATATGAATATCATGCATAGTTTGATAAAAACTATTGTGCATAAAATGGGAAGTACATAAAGATGGCTGTTGTCGCACCTGCACCGTCAGCACACAGGCACAGCAGCAGTGCCAACGGCACAATAGACTGGGAGGTGTTAGGCCAGGGCGACAGAGGAGGGAGGGGTGCCAGGGGTTGGGCTCACGCCACCAGGAGATGGTGCTTCGTCTATGGTTAATTTATGTTAGGATTAGGATAATGTAATCAGAAAATTCTCTATAGGATACCGAACTTTAGAGAAATTGTATAGAGAGTAACAGCTTTGGGAAAATTACAAGTAAGAGACTATTCCGACAGACGGTCTGGCGGAATTTGGACTCATCCAAATTCCTCCAAACGGTCTGGAGGAATTTGAGCGGTGTGTTCAAATTCCTCTAGACGGTCTGGCGGAATTTGAGCAAGATTTTTGGAGGCAGAAAGAAAAATAAAAACAACCTCGCTCAAATTCCGCCAGACCGTCTGGCGGAATGTTCTCCTACTTCTAATTTTTCCAAAGATGTTACTCTCTCTCCAATTTTTCTAAAGTTCGGCACCATTTAGAAAATTTTCTGTAATGTAATTAGTTTCACATTAGATTGGGATAATGAATAAACAAATTTTAATTTAACTAAATCTTCGAATGAATAATCAATCTAACTAGGATCATCTACTAGAAAGGGCAGTATGGTCTTTTTATACTTGCCGTTAGCCTGAGCTTGCAAAAGAATGATACTTGAAAGTATTTACGTGAAAAAATATAGTTTACGGTAGCAAGTTGCTACTGAAAACAGTTTATGGTAGTAAATTTTTTTTCTTTTGAAAGTCCATGGTATCTGAGTGCAAATTAGCCATCACATTTTTTTACCTGCTGGAATGTGCTAAGAGAAGCAAGAATGGAACCGCCAATCCAGACACTGTATTTCCGTTCAGGTGGAGCAACCACTTTGATCTTCATGCTGCTAGGTGCGAGTGCAGTGATTTCCTTGCTCATGCGATCCGCAATTCCAGGGAACATGGTTGAACCTCCACTAAGCACAATATTACCGTACAAATCCTTCCTGATATCTACATCACATTTCATGATAGAGTTGTATGTAGTCTCATGAATTCCAGGAGCTTCCATTCCAATCAAGGATGGCTGGAAAAGGACCTCTGGGCACCTGAATCTCTCAGCTCCTATGGTTATTACCTGCCCATCAGGTAATTCATAACTCTTCTCCACAGAGGAACTGCTCTTGGAAGTTTCTAGCTCTTGTTCATAATCCAAGGCAACATAGGCGAGTTTCTCCTTAATGTCTCTGACAATTTCCCGCTCTGCAGTTGTGGTGAAGGAGTACCCTCTCTCCGTAAGGATCTTCATCAGGGCATCTGTAAGGTCACGGCCCGCAAGATCGAGACGGAGGATGGCATGAGGAAGGGCATAACCTTCATAAATTGGAACAGTATGACTCACACCATCACCAGAATCCAGCACAATACCTGTTCATAATAACAGCTTCTGATTAGATAGGAACACGAGAGACATATCCTTGGATGAGCATATAAGCACAATGATACAAACCAGTTGTTCGTCCACTGGCATACAGGGAAAGGACGGCTTGAATTGCGACATACATGGCCGGCACATTGAAAGTCTCAAACATAATTTGGGTCAACTTTTCTCTGTTGGCTTTGGGGTTTAGAGGCGCTTCAGTAAGAAGAACAGGATGCTCCTCAGGAGCAACACGAAGCTCGTTGTAAAACGTGTGATGCCAGATCTTCTCCATGTCATCCCAGTTGCTAACAATCCCATGCTCAATTGGATACTTCAATGTCAGTATACCTCTTTTGGACTGGGCTTCATCACCCACATATGCATCCTTTTGGCCCATGCCAACCATGACTCCTGTGTGTCGAGGTCTGCCTACAATACTTGGGAATACAGCCCTTGGTGCATCATCACCAGCAAAACCAGCCTGCAAAATAAAAGAAATATAGAAAGTAGAGTGAATAATATAGCAAATAATCACCAGCATCATCACCATCATTTGATTTCTCTGAAGGAAGAGGTTGGGACTGGGGGTATATATATATTTTTTTTTTTTTTTTTTTTTTTTTTTTGGGGGTATATATATATATATATATATATATATATATATATATATATATATATATATATATATATATAAGAAAACTGGCAAATGTATGAATAAATTGCACACCTTCACCATTCCAGTTCCATTGTCACAAACAAGAGGTTGTATATCCTCACCATCAGCCATCTTCTAGATCCTGTAAAATAATGTCAAGTGAGTTGAAAAATAGACTACATAGGAAATTATGAGAAATTTTAAACCTAGGTTTTTATCATGCCATCATTTTCCCCCATTTACATGGTGGCCTACTCTTTCCTGTCACAATATTTGGTAGGCAAGAAAATTTGGCTGAATGAAGGCTATTATATTTGGTAACCAAGTTAAGCTCCAGGAACTTGATACTATCTGCTAGTAAAGGCTGAGAAATAGATCCAACTGGGTATTCTCCTATTCCAATAGGTTGCATCACATGAACCCTCCAACCCTAGTTGCATGGGTACATGCACAGGTACGGTTGCGGATGTGATATTGTCCAAACGGATTCAGAATATGCATGTTTATTTTAAAAAATTGGGACAAATCTCTCCAACGCTAGTTGCATGGGTACATACACAGGTATGGTTGTGGATGTAATACGGTGCAAACATGGCATGTTATTTAAAAACATTGGGACACGGTTATGGGCTAAATTGCAACTTGATACCTAAACTATTCAAGTTTTTCAACTTGATACCCTAAACTAAACTATTCATGTTTTTCAACTTGATACCCTAAACTTTCAAATTCGACAACTTGATACCATCGACTATTGAAAATTTTCATGTTGATATCCTCTGTCATTCAGGGTTAACTAATAATAAAAAAATTGACAAAAATACAAACCCCACCCCCACCAACTATTGAAAACTGGCTTATGTTAGATCAATAGTTACATCTGTGAACATGTTTTTAGATAATAAATAGTTCACAATGCTAATAGTATCAATACATAAAAAGATTATGATAAGATATGACCACAATCATGGGAAGTTGAAGGTGGTGTCTACAAGATGCGAGAATATCCTCTTAGCTAGTTTGAACATGTGCAAAATAAACCAATATATGAACCAGTAAGTACGAGCTACAAGATGGTAGTTAAAAGAGAATAGGACTAGAGGTAGGCCTAAAGGAACATGGATTGAAGTTGTAAAAAATGATATGGTTTATGGTAAGGTTAGAAAGGATATGGCCCTTATCAAAGCTGAATGGAGGAAAGAGATTCATATAGCCAACCCCAAAAAAATTAGGATAAAGACTTTGTTGTTGTTTTATTGTAAAATAATTACTTTCTGGTGTGAGCAAGCTATGTCATTTCAAGTCATGACTTGGTACCCTTTGGAATCTAGACATGGATTAACCATGTCCCATATATGTGCCAAGGAAGTGCCGTGTGAGTCCATGTTGAACAGGGATTCTGTTATGGAAATGCCCATGCAACGTATCTTCAAGGTCATGATTCATAAGTTGTATGCAACAAAGCATTTGAATTGAAATATGAGTACGCTAGCTAAAAGAAGCAATACGGTCACCAGGTAACTTTGGGATATGATTAAAAAGCTGACCAGAATTTCGACTCAAAACATAACCCAAATATTTATACCCTCGTAGTATAGTTAACAACTCATCTAACTCAAAACATTAGGTGAACTTGGCCACCCATACACACAGGACGACATGTTATAAACTTTTGGTTTGAAACAAAGATAAATACAATGATTAACTCAAGGGACAACTACCACTAGCCTGTCACCAGAGGAATTTAACACTGGTGACCTTTTGGTTAGGTATTCATGTTGCGTAGCTACTAGCTAGTTGTGTAGTCATGACATGCCTCACCACGCACATATAATCCGTACTCACGGCACGTCTACCTAGAGGTGCAACTTGTACCATGCCGCTGGTGGTGCAGCATGGCTACAGCCGTACCTGCGGTGTACACACACGGAAATCTACAAGACACGGAATCCAAGTAGGCATGGCACAGCACGACAATGCACGTGCCTAGCGCAAACAACAAAGTTGTCGGCACGTGTAGTCTAGCCGAAACATGTCTACGTGTCCATATGTATATGAATTTTTACATATTTAATCCCTCGTTTCTTAACATTGTGATATTTTAAAATTCTCCATGATGGACCCCAATATGACCATTTGGGCACGTGACAACACAACAGCCCAAATCGCGCATGATTGCACACTCAGGACGAGGCACGGATAATAGCATGGACCCATGCCGTGCATGGTAGGGGCGGCCCAAACGAAGTCCGGCACGGCAGAAGCCTTCTGCCAACTAGCTTCCCAACCTAGAGGTGCACGTGCCGTGAGCACAGATTACCTCTCCAGACATGGCATGATTACGTCTCTATTTTCACCCCTACAGCAGGGCAATTTAAACATTAACCAACGGCCATATTGGGTTCCATCCAGCATCCATTGGAAGTTCTGAAAATACCCCCAACATTAACAAACAACTATATAAAGGAGGTAAATACGTAAAAATTCATATACACATGGATGTGCCGTGCCAAGCCGGCTAGACTACACATGTGGCCGTACTGGCAACTTGGCTGTCCGTGCTAGGCACGTGTTGTTGTCCCGTGCCGGCGGGGATTCAGACTGAGGGGAAGCCCGTCATGTCCCATCTCGTAGACCGTGTCATGTTGTACGTATAGCCATCCGTGCTAACACCGGCACAGCCGTGGCCGTGTTGTTCCTTGCTGCGCCAACGGCGACACAGAGCCCCCTGCACCTCTATGCATAACCAAATCAATCATCACTGTCTAAATAAAAACCAACAAAAATTACCTATAACTGGTTGGTAGTCACAGAAAGCACTTCCAAACATACACGCAAACCTTTCAATTTTCAAGGATAACAAACAGATTTATTTCTGCAGACCAAATCTGTGTCAAACCACAACGCAACGACAGAAAATTTTCCAATCCCATCCTCAATAACTTGATCTAAGAAACTATAGCTAAGAGGGGGGGAAAACTAGTTCTATTCGTAAGTAGGGAATCCTGAAAAAGAAAATTCATATATTAATCCATCATGAAACCACGTACCTACAAAATCAAACCCTAGTTGAAGATCAAAAGGTTATCAAATCTACAACCAACCTACCTCTATCGAATCAGAAGCATTCGGTTGTAAGCATACTAACAACAGAAAATTGGAAAATACTAGGGGGGGTGTGGAATTGGGAAAATTTTGTTATATTTGAAATAAGTTGGGAGAGAGGAACTTACAGAGTAGGGATGGGGAAAGTGTGAATAGAGAGAAGGAAAAAAGAAAAAGGCAGAGTGATAGGAGAAGATGGGGAGGGCACTTAATAACTAGTGAGTGTTGGGGAAAGTGGGATAGAGATCCGAATTAGTGAGAGCGAGACTGATAGCAAGGCGCCGGCTCTTTCTGTTGTTGAGAGGAGGGATGGGCACCTGGCTTACTCTTGCGCAGACAAAGTATCCAATGTGCTCAAAGTGGAATACAGTATTAGAGTTCTTTTTTTTTTTTCACCCAACCAAGCTAAAAAAAATATTCATCGTTTCATTCAAAAGTTATCACGTATTATTTGTATTCAATAAAAATTTATTTTAAAAGTGGTTTGATGAACATATACATTAGTTCTGACCACTAGTTTGAAAGTGACAATCCTTGAACGGAAGGATAAACATTTATCCTAATTTTGCTATATGAACAAAATAGACTCTACAGTATTAATGTGTTTCGGCCCCCATAGAATCTATTATTTCCGGTAAACATTCTATTATTTTTTAGTCCATTTTTATCCACCCACTAAAACTAGTAGGATGTTCACCATTTCACTCAAATGTTGTCATATATCATTTTCATCCAACCTAAAATAACTTTAGGAGTGGTTGGTGACTATTCTCACTAGTTTTGACTTTTGACCCCTACATTGGCACGTGACAACCTTTCAATAGAAGGGTGGGACTGTTTGATTATTCTTTATAACGAAAATTTCTGAGTGCAAACGGTAGAATGGTCAAAAACGGTGTTTGGTTGCTGCTATTATAGTTTTGCTTTTCCAAACTTTTTTGGAAACCAACTTTATAACATAAGTTTTCAAAAAGTAAAGAAAACTTGTTTTGTGAATTTTTTTCTCACACTCCCCAGTCCCCCCTCACGTCAGCCGGGTCCCACCCACCATCTCTCTCTCTCTCTCTCTCTCTCTCTCTCTCTCTCTCTCTCAAATCAAAATTCACAACTCTCCAACCTACTTTGAGAAGAAGAAGAAGAAGAAGAAGAGGAAGAGGGAATCCTCCTTTGCCTCCAGCCCACTTCCCTCACAACCATCGACCCTTCTCCGCCTTTGCCCCCCATCGCCTCAGCCAAGCGTCAGCCCTCCTCCGCCTTCGCCCTCTCTCTCTCTCCCAAACCAACTCGCCTATGTTGCCCTACTCCACTGCCCCGCCATCCCTCGCGGATCCGTCTTCCCCTGTGGATCTACCGTCCCGGCGACCCCCGAGCCGGGCCTCGTCGTGCCATAGGCCATCAGTACGCGATGATGGACGCATGCTTCCTTGTCACCCCCTTCCTCGAGACGGGTCGATATTCACGGTGATGGGGAGAGGTACGACAGTAGCACTAGGCTGGCCTGATAAACTGCGCACGGGAGACCGGCGAGGGCGGAAGCTTTGAGCTCCGACGGCGAGCACGGGGACCTTGCTGTGATCGTTCTCGTTGTCATCGTCATGCAACAATGCCAACAACAGTGTTGGACACAACATGTCACTGTGTGGGAACATAGAAAATTTTATGGACACGGATGTGTCAATGAGGATTAGGACACATATATGTCAATGACACAACACAAAGATCTCAAGAATGTTTTATAAAAAGTTATTTAAAAAGATATATTTTCTAAAATTTTGGGATTGGTGGAGACAAAAGAAACTTGGAGGACACAGAAAACATGACACAAATTATTTTCTAAATTTTATTACCAAACAGAATCTTATTTTTTTCTTCCAGAAAATTACTTTTTCAGATAAAAGTTTTCAAACACAAAGTCAAAAAATTTATACTCCAAAAATAACTTTATAACTTACTTTCAGAAAACTGTTTTCAGAACAAAATTTTAAAAAGCCTATCCAAACGGACCCAAATATCTCCACTAGCTAGTACCAAAAAAAGGACTTATTTTTTTTCTGCCAAGTTTTACTCAAAGGGTAGGATAGACGGGACGATTTATAATTCCATCGGAACCGGCTCTGTCAAATTCAGACTATACCGATCTAGATTCGGTCAAAATTTGAACCCAGGAAAAACTCAGTGGGAAGCAAGTTAGGTTATATTTACTTCCTGAAAAATGACGTTAGGGTTATATAGTTCACATACAAAAAGTTAGTATTTTAAAACGCATTATATTGTTTCTTATATTGGTCTATAGTGATACTCCTTGTAGGGTTGTGTAGTTCTTGCTCCTTATTGTCATATTCTTGACATGTTATCTCGACATTTAGTTTATTTTCACATATTTTGTTAGTACATATATCATGATGCACAAGTTTATGGTCAGTTGTCGCTTTTCCTTTCCGATATATGTATTTGTATGTGTACTATTTCTGTATTCAGTATTTCATGTTCCTGTATCCTGCATCGATACGATATCCTGCACGTGTTGCTTGTACCTGTATCCATTGGTGGACTTATATATCTTGATGAGTATCTTGTTATTGGATTTTGTCATGCCCCAGAACCAGAATACTGGAGAACGGAAGCGAAACAAAGCCAGCTATGTATAGCAGAGTAAGCTAGTACCCCAATCTACGATCGCGGCTGTGTAGAAGACAAGTGGGAGGACTCTAGCATGCCACTGACGACTCCTATGGTCGAACAAATCCTATCTCAATCCAATAAACATATGAAGCAATAAAGAGTAAATCACATATAAGGTGGGTAAGACGTCCCAAACACAAATGCATACATAATTATGAGAGCTGACATAATGAAAAGATATATCAACTGACTATACAAAAGGAACGTAAACATACAACTAGTAGTTGTCCAGAATATACATCCACATCATACAAGACGGAGGGAACAAAACCCAGATACAAGGACTAACACATGTCCTTGTCTAATACACCATAAAATAAAAGTACAAGATAAAGTGGGAGATAAAGGTAACCTACTTGTAACACCCACATTTCTGAAATTAGGAAAATTTTAAGTTTTGTATTTATAATCATTTATTAAGGATAATTAATACATGTTATGATTTTAGATGATTTTGGTTAGTGTAAAACCATTTAATTGGTTGATTTGTGAATTGGGGGTTAAACTAAGGAAACCCTAGTTATTCCTTAACCTAGAAGTTTGCCATGACCATGTGAGCCTAGCCATAGGCTTAGAACATCAAATTAGTGATTTTAGCCTAAAAGGGTATTTTGGTAATTTACTAGATTATATTTGGAATTATGTGATTTTTAATATTATTTAATTATTGTTAAGTGTCATGAGAGCCCCTAACCTAGTTTACCCTAATCTAGAGATTAGTTACTAACCTAGAATGCTAAGGGGATAGATATTTACTTTTAGTCAAAGGTTGGAAATATCTTAGAATGCACTTTATTAGATTTTTTCCATAAAACCCTCAAAAGATCAACACTTTTGGCACCAAAGTCCTTGCCTTTACCATGAAGAAAGGCCAAGGACACCCCCCCCTTGCCATGGCCGGCCAAAGGGTACCCCCCCTAGCACTACCCCTTCCTATTTAACCATATCAACCCTTTACACACCAATCTACATGTTTCAAAAACCTAGAAAATCCTCTACCTTCAAACCACCATAACTTGATCATTTTTTATCTAAATTCACTCTAGTCTTTTGCATTGGGACCCTACAACATCAAGGGTGCTAAAGGAGGCTAGCAATCTAGATTTCACAAGCTTTGGGCATCACCAAATGGATAGGACACACACCCCCTCCTTTTCTTGAAAAACTTGAGTTTTCACTCAATAAGTAAATACCCATAAACTTAGTTAATATTCTGTTTTTTCTTCATAAATGCATGCATATAGGTCTACCCTAGCTGTGGGACAAGTTTGGTGAAATCTAGGGTTGGTTTGGTGTCCGTATCGGACACGTATCCATGTTTGAAAAGCTGTGTTTGTTGAAATGCCACAAAGAAATGAATTTCAATATTTTGTAAAATAAATTACATATTCATGTAGCCCTAGACTTGTTGTTCACATCTACACTTGACTGAGCACGACACTGTGTCGATTTCGTGTCGAAAATCGACACGGACACACTGCGACAGTGCACGCACAATGCCCTGCTACCCGACACGGATTTCTTCGTGACCACGCCACGTGGACACGTGCCACTTGGCACAGAGGAGGGGGCAACCTCTGACAAGCCCTCCCTCGAGTTTGAGACACTCTCGTGTCGTATCGAGGACACGAGGACACATGTACTGGTCGTGCACTGACAGTACACACGCGCGTGGGGGCCAACTTTGCGCGTGTCGTATCGCACGGACACGACACTTGGACACCTCGTGGTTGCACGAGCGTGTAGCCCAACATGTAGGCTACACGTGGACATGACCACGAGATCCCACGTGGCTCGTGTCGTGTCCACGAGACACGTGAATCGCTGCACGACGCTGCGCATAGCAGCGTGTATCAGTCGAGTTTCCTCGACTGATACGGTGTTCGTATCGTGTCCTGGAGTGACGTAGACACGGGGCAGGCACTTGGACACGTGCATAACCCCCAGGCGCACCTTCGTACACGAGCACGAGACATGTGTGTGTGTGTCGTATCCTAGAGTGAGTTGCACGCGTGCACGACGCGGTGACAATTCACTGTGTCCAGATTTACCCGATTTGGGTTTTCCTAAGTTTGACACGTCGTGTCATGTCAAGATGGACACTCAGGCACCCTAGACACTAGGGGACACTGGGGGACACGTTTACCAACCTAGGGTTTTGGACCTTAGGTCGTTTTTGACTCGGGTTTGGGTTTACCCATTGCTCGAGTGCACTGTGCACTGGATTTCTGATTTTTGGTATTTTCCAGTTATTTAAATCCAATTTCAAAATGATTTTTGATGTTATTTCTTTATATAAATATCTGTGTATATAGGGTATATACATAGTGTATGTGTTTGTGTGTGTAGGTGGAATTTAGGGGTATATACATGTGTGTACATATGTATATACATATATGTATATATATAGGTGTGTGTGTGTTATTGTGTGTGTGTGTGGGTCTGGTTCCAGTTCAGGAAACTGGAAACACCCCCCCCCCCAATTGTATCAGTATCACTCCATCTCTCTCTCTCTAATTCACTCCCTCTCATTTTCCCCTCCCTCTCTATATATATGTATTGTAGATATATAAGTTTTGTAAATATATATATATATATATATATATATATATATATATATATATATATATATATATATATATATATATATATATGTTATATATATATTTGTATTAGATTATATATTGTATCTGTATATATACTATATGATATATGACTATTACATAGGCTATAGGCCTATGTAGTAATGTTTGTATATATATATATATATATATATGTAAAGTTATATATATATGTGTATATATATATATATTGTATAGAGATAGATACCTATATGATATTAGCCTATGGAACCTAATTACGAGCCTATGGTTATTAGGTTGGCCTATTGACCCTTGTTTGACTAGAGTTGACCAAAGTCAACCTTAGGTCAAACTTGACCTAGTTGACCCAAATTGAACTTGAATTAACCTAGAATGACTAGTTTGACTAAACCCTAACTAGTTTGACATTGGTTGACCTAACTTTGACTAGTTTGACCTAGTTTGACTTTTAGAGTTGACCAGACTTTAACTAGTTTGACATCGGGTACTTCATGTTACGTGTGTTTCACTTTCATTATGTACTCCTATGCTTCCATCATGCATGTGCACTCATGTGATCATGTACTCTCATGATTCACTGAGCCCTCATGTATAACTTCATATATACTCATTTATGAGCCTTATGTGAAGTAATGTATAATAACGTAACTTGTCTAGATCCTTGTGTATTGATTTAGGAAACGGAGGAGTAGAAGCAGACATGTGAATAATTCTAAAGTAGTGTAATCATGTATAAACTCAGTAGTGTAATCATGTATAAATTCTAGCCATTCACATGCCTATCTTGTACTCTACATCACTAGCCACTTACAGTTCTCTATATATAGTAGATATTTCCTTTACAGCTATCTCTTTTACAGCGTATATTTTCTTTCAGCACTTCCTGTATTTTACTCTATTGCCTGTATCGTATTTCCTAACCTGATATGAACTGTGTGAGATGTATTGTGCTCGTTCCTGTCCTGACTGGACCTGTTGAAAATATTACAGAGGACGAGGATGAGGCATGGGTGACTACGTATTATGGAGCAGGACTAGATGACACTTGTGTTGAGGACCCTCAGCAGGATCCACCTGCAGCTGAGAATGTTGCCCCAGTAGTCTAGGCTAGTTTAGCTAGACAGTCATTTTCTACATTATTATTTTGTCTCACATTCTGAGTTGTATTTTGAGATGTTGAGATGTATAGACCCTTAGACTTATTTGTATTTTGGGTTGACATTCTGGATGTTATGTATCCTAGACACTTAGACTTATTTCATCTATTGTACTGTTCTCTTGAGTTACTATCTATCTATCTATCTGTCTTTCATTCTTCTACCTTAGATGTGATTGAGACTGTATATTGTTATGTCACCTCCATTCGGAGAGTATAAACTGTACAGGTACCTTTATATTGTTAGATGATTGACCTAGGACAGCGTTCTACCGCCGACCCTGCGGCGTAGGCTGGACGTACCCACGTCTTGTACCCTTACTCTAGGGTGCGGGTCATGACACGTTTTTAGTGGTGGCCAATGCAGGTTGTGTTTATGTGGTGGTATTCGAACTAGATTATCGCCACAGCCTGCAGTAGGAAATAGAATGTAGTTTTGAGGTACTCAATCACATTAGGAAAAAAAATTTATCTAAATCCCTGCTATCTAAATTCTTGCTGATATTGTTTTTCTTTTGAAATAAACTGTCCCCTTTGATTATATCGTTTCTTCTCCGTATTGATTTACTTGTTGATCTGTCTTCAGGATGGTGGAGACACGATCGCAGCGTCTCGGTCCAGGTGACACCACTGAGAGGTCTGCCACCTCTCGTCCAGCTCACCAAGACCCGGGGACTGCAGCTCCCCTTACTCCAGCTCATGTGGGAGCTTCTGCCACATTTGGGGGTGCACCTCTACTTATTCGAGGGACCATCCCAGCTACCCCAGATATGCTTCCCCCGCAGTTTCGTCAGCCACAGTTTCAGCAGCACCAGCAGCAGTTCCAGCCGCCGATGCCATCTGGATTAGTGGATGCTGCACAGATGTTTACATACTTCCAGCATTTCCTAGAGACGCAGCAGGCCCAGCAGCAGCGTCAGACGACGGAGTTTACCAGGGGCATAGATGAGGTCTATCAGCTGGCTAGAGCGACGATGGAGAGGTTGGCTGTCCAGCCACAGGGAGGATTGGGACAGCCGCGACAGCAGAGGATTCCGGGCATTCAGGACTTCAAGAAGATGAACCCCAGGGACTTCTTGGGGACAGAGGGAATTCTTTATGCTGATGACTGGATTGAGCACATTGAGGAGATCTTTCGACTGGCGGAGATACCAGCCGGACTCCAGATAGAGGCAGCATCCAGCCAGATGCGGGATCTTGCCCGTACCTGGTATCAGACGGACCCGAGTGTCACTCCCCGTTCCCGGAATACGTATTTCTATATACATGTACAACTCATGAGTATTTATTTAGTATCCATCATGTATTATCCTGTATTTAAATTTCTTTAATTTCCTGTTAATTAATTATCTGCTCTTTGAATTTTCCTGTTAATTTATTTCCTGCAATCTTATTATCTGTATTTTAATTCCTACATTTTAACCCCTGCTTTAGTCTTATTGTGGTTGGGCTCCTTGGGTTCATGGTGCAACCCGGCCCATTAGCTCCCACCTACCACCCCCTTGCTATTTAAAGCTTCCATCTCTTCTCTCTCCTCATAACTTCATTCTCACCATTACTTCTTCTTCCTCCCATTACTCTCCACCACCTACCAGCAGCAGGAGAAGGCAAGTGCAAACTTGCTTCTCAATCATCTATTTTTATGGATCATTACTCTTCCTCTCATGATCCTGAGAGAGTTTAGTGCTTGGCATATGTGATTTCTCTGGCTTGTTTTCTCTAGATCTAAGTTTGTATTTTCGGTTGTTCATGGGTTTTAAATCCACCAACTTAGCGTGTTTTCGGATCAGAGAGTTCATGTGGTAGAACTGCTCGTTAGTCACGCACACGTCTCTACGTGTTTGCGTGTATTTTTTGTCACGCTCGCGTTTGCGGGCGTGTATTTCTTAATCACGCTCGCGTTTGCGTGCGTGTATTTCTTAGTCACGCTCGCGTTTGCGTGCGTGTATTTCTTAGTCACGCTCGCGTTTGCGTGCGTGTATTTCTCAGTCACGCTCGTGTTTGCGTACGTGTATTTTAGTTACGCACGCTTCTTGGAGCGCGTGCGTGAATTTACCCCTCACACTCACGTTGTGCTTGCTTGCGTGACTTTTCACGCTCACGCTTGCCAGCGTGTATCATTTTTCACGCTCGCTGTTCACGCCCATTTTCCACGCTCACCCCAGCTAGACTTAGCGTGACTTGTTGGTCTTAAGCATAGACTTCTTGCGTGACTTTTGGCCATAGCATAGACTTGTTGGCATGACTTCCTGACCTGGGTGTTTTTATTTATTCCACAACCTATTCATTTAATGATGGCATGATAATTCTTCTATTATATCCTTACGCCTTTTGCGTGAATTTTTTGATAAATCATGATATGTTAAATTTGTTAAAATGGATTGTTATGTAGAATGCGCCTTGTGTCCTGATTGATCCATGGATACCCAGTATGACTAGAACTTAACCCTGAGAGTTATAGACCCGACCCCATGTAATATTGATTGACTTTCATGCCTTGTCACCATTGATAATGATTGTGACATTGACTAATAATTGATCATGCGTTCCTAGTTGGAACTAAGAGACTGGCTAGTCGTCTTATTGAATGAAATGAATGAGACACGTTCATGTGATGAACTATTGTGCTCGATTAGCCGATCCCGAATATTGGCGTACAGGCACATGCAGGCTTCAAATTATTTATTTATTTATCTTACAAAAACAGCATGTGTACTTTATGGTCAAGGCATGATTACTCTGTGGTTAGATTTGATTGTTGCATCACGCTATATAAAACCTACAACCTAGCCGCACGGGTATCGTTGTAGAGTTGTGCATATCATACCCCGTACGAAAGTACTCATTTGAATAGCCATGATCCACGGCATGGAACTTCGCTCAACGTAGGGACTATTAAGTTAAATAAAATAATGATGGCATGGAGAGAATGGATTCCCGAGTTCTTACATGGCAGCCCCCTTGGGACTATTAAGTGCCCGACGGGCCGGCTGGTTTCCACAGATTTTGTAAATCTGTCACACGGGCAGGGAACAGTATCTGCTTATATTATTGTACATGCTATAACGGCGGACGTCCCGCTGGGACTCGTCTAACTACATGATTGGCGCAATTGATTGACTGGATAGACTAGCCTTGCTCGCACATAGTAAGAACTGAGGAATCCCTATTTGCATAATTCTAAGATAACTTGGGACTCACAATAGCAAGCCGTAGGAATTGATTGGCCGTTCAAGATGATTTGTTTGTGTACTGTATCTACCCTGTTGCCTAACTGAGATGATCAGAATGTCAGGACATGACGGGCCAACTTCTGTCCTTGTTTGGTTGGGAGGTTGGTTCGAAGTGTCGTGATGTTATGTGAATCCTAGTGGGAAGCAGAGATCTACTATTATATTCTCTTACATACTGGTTTAATCCTCCATATCGTCCTTCCTTGTGGTACTTGCTATTAGAGGTCTAACCTCTCTGGTTTTGCATGGGCAGATTTAGAGCCGGTCCCCGAGGATCCAGCTTACTTCTACCTCCAAGATGGTCAATACTAGAGGGATGATCGCAGGAGGACTCGAGTGGGTTTTCTTACTTCACCGCTCGTTTTGTCATTTACTTTATACTTAGCCGTTTGGCACCGACATGTTGGTCGGATCGTCTTGTACTTACTTTTATATGATTGTAACTAAGTCAGACTGCAGCTGATAACAATTGTGTATACCTTACTATACCATCTGGCTATGTTTTGTAAAGCCAGATTTCCAGAACATTCTGACTGAGCGTTTGGGACGCCTTACTGCTTTATCTTACATGTTTTGTATTACTGTTTCTTATTTGAATGATTGAGACAATAGATGCGAGATGACCATAGTGAGACTTTTATGTAGTATGCACCCCCTCATCTGGTTAGACACCATTGATCGTATTATACGGTATTCATCTACCCATAATGCGTAGCTGGCTGAGTCATTCCCCCGTTCTCCAGTATTCTGGTTCTGGGGCGTGACAAGGTTTTAGTGGTGGCCCATGCAGGTCTGATTTCAGACTTGTGGGATGTTTTGATTTATAGGATGTCTCAATCATACATGTTCCTCTTGATCTCATGATTCGTTACTCTTGACTCTAGCTTGACATTCCGGTATCCTTTGACTTCATTGATCCTTCATGTCCGATTGATTGATTGTTCTCTTGTCCCTTTTCTTAGGGGCACTTCGTCCGCATCTGCCAGGACTGGACAACAGCAACAAGAGCAACATGGACAACCTGACCCTGTTGGTCAGCAACAAGGGCCGGTACTAACTCAAGAGGCTACCCAGAAAGAAGTGATAGTGGAACCAGCGGCTGGATCGCAGTATCCGGATGTTCCACCACCACCGACAGTTCCACCTACCCAAGTGGACACACCAGTCCTTCTGGAGATCATGAGAGGAATGATGGCCACTCAGCAACATCAGATGTTGGCCCAGCAACGCATGCATACTCAGCTACAAAAGCAGAATGTACTACTCAACCATGGATTGCAGACGGCATTGGAAAGAGGGGCGAGGCCAGATTCAGGAGCATCAGCCAGGTTTTGCAAGTACAATCCCCGCCGTTTCGAGGGCACGGAGGATGCCATCTCAGCAGATGCATGGCTTAAGGACATGGAGGCTATTCTGACAGCAGCTAAGGTACCGGCAGAAGAACGTGTGGATCTAGTAAAGTTGTTACTTCAGGATCTCGCACGTGATTGGTAGGAATCAGAGGAAGTGGGCATTAAACGTCCTGTGGCTTGGGACGATTTTACGGCAAGATTCAAGACCAAGTACTATGGAGTTGTGGCACGGTTTGAGCTACAACAGAAGTTTTTCAGCCTCAGGCAGGCTGGCAAGAGTGTAGATGCTTATGCAGCGGAATTCTGCAGATTGAGTAGATTCGCCCCAGAGATGGTAGCAACAGAGAGCCAGAGGGCTATGAGGTTTCAGCAGGGGTTCCATCTTGAACTCTTGCAATTGATAGAGGGGCACAATTACCAGACTTTTGATGAGATATTGACGGTGACTCGAAGGCATAAAATCACCATTCAAAGGCTTGCGGTGAGGACTGGGGGTCAGAAGAGGTCCCACAGTCAGATTAAAGGAGGGGGGAGCAGCGCCCCGAACAACCGCACCATCCACTGGCATTCGTATCCACGATGTGGCGATACGAGGACCAGCACCACCACCCAGGCAACAGCAACAGCAACAGAGGAAGAACCAGCAACCCCCGGCGGGCTGCACTTATTGTGGGAAGATGGGGCACACTAGAGATATGTGTCGGATATTGAATGGATTGTGTCTGATATGTGGAAATCCAGACCATCGGGTTACCACATGTCCCATAAATTCGAGGACAGGAGGACCAGGGCAGCAGTTTCCTGCTCTGCCAGTACCAGAGGCAGGCCAGTATCGAGGACCAGCGGTGGCAGTTAGGCCGTTGGCACAGCGTCCGCAGGCTCAGATGTTTCGACAGCAGGGACCACCGATGCAGCAACACCAGTATAGACCACCACAGCATCATCAAGGCAGGGGCCAGCAGCAGCATCAGGCTAGGCCGCAGCATAGAAATCAGCAAGGAGGTCGAGGGCAGGCATTTACTCTGTCCTTGGAAGAGGCATTGGCATCGGGAGATGTTGTGGCAGGTAACATTCTCGTCGTCTCATATCCCGCAGTAGCATTGTTTGATTCGGGAGCATCCCATTCATTTATATCTGCACAATTTACGACACGATTAGGAATGGAGTTCGAAGCATTGCCAGGGAGGTTGAATATACTCACTGGTAATGGGCTCGTAGGATTTAGTAGAGTTATTTTAGCATGTAGCGTTGTAGTTTGCGGGCATTCTTTACCTGCCCGGTTGATAGAATTTCCTGTCGGAAATTTCGACGTTATCTTAGGCATGGACTGGCTGAAAGACAGTCATGCGACAATAGATTGTCGTAGAGGGAGCGTATCTTTTGATATTCTAGGCAGGAAGAGATTCACCTTAGTCAGATCAGAGGCAACTCAACCAGAGCAGGGAATAGTAGCGGCAATGGAAGAAGTTCAGATCCCGAAGGTAGTTGAAGAATTTTTAGACATATTTCCTGAAGAACTTCCAGGTCTACCACCAGTTAGAGATATTGAGTTTAGTATAGAATTGGCACCAGGAACTAAACCGATATCAGATCGGGTTTACAGAATGGCGAATTCAGAGCAGGCCAAGGTATATCAGCATATAGAGGAACTGAAGGAGAAGAAGTTCATCCAAGCTAGCGTATCACCATGGGCAGCACCAGTGGTACTTGTGAGGAAGAAGGATGGGTCATCTAGATTGTGCATTGACTACAGGAAGCTTAACGCGGCAACAGTGAAAAACAAATACCCATTACCCAGGATCGACGACTTATTTGATCAGTTGAGCAGAGCTAGAGTTTTCTCCAAGATAGATCTTCGTTCAGGGTATCATCAGGTGAGGGTTCGAAAGGAAGATATTCCCAAGACAGCATTCAGGTCGAAGTATGGGCATTATGAATTTTTAGTAATGCCGTTTGGTTTGACCAATGCTCCAGCAATATTCATGGATTTGATGAATCGCATCTCTATGCCATACTTAGACCAGTTTGTCGTTGTATTTCTTGACGACATTCTCGTATACTCTGCTAGTGAAGAGGAGCATGAAGACCACCTCAGGAAGGTGTTGCAGGTTCTGAGAGAGAACTAGTTGTATGCCAAGCTCAGCAAGTGTGAGTTTTGGACGAATCACATTTCATTTTTAGGTCACATCATATCAGGAGCTGGAGTAGCAGTAGATCCCAAGAAGATAGAAGCCGTAGAAAGTTGGCCAGTACCTAAGACCGTAGCAGACGTGCGGAGTTTCTTGGGATTGGCAGGGTATTACCGAAGGTTTGTGTCAGACTTTGCAAGGCTTTCAGCACCCATGACCCGCTTGACCCGGAAGGATGTACCATTCATTTGGTCGGCAGAATGTCAGGCATCATTTGAGACTTTGAAGCAGAAATTGATATCAGCACCTATTCTTACATTGCCAGTTGGACCCGGAGGTTTTACAGTATATTGTGATGCGTCAGATAAAGGACTTGGGTGTGTCCTTGTGCAGCATGGGAAGGTGATAGCATATGCATCTAGGCAGCTTCGAGACCACGAGAAGAATTACCCAACTCATGATTTGGAGTTAGCGGCAGTAGTGTTTGCTTTGAAGCTATGGAGGCATTACTTATATGGTGACCGAGTGGAGATGTACACAGATCATAAAAGTATGAAGTACATCTTTACTCAGAAGGAACTGAACATGAGGCAGAGAAGATGGCTGGAGTTGATTAAGGATTATGGCGTAGAGCTTCAGTATCATCCAGGCAAGGCTAATGTGATAGCAGACGCTCTCAGCAGGAGAGGCGGCACATTTATGTTGACAACGCAGAGGCATATCTTAGAAGACCTTCGGAAGATGGGCATCGAAGTTATACTTCCTAGTGATGTAGGAGTTCTAACTAGTCTGCAAGTTCAATCCGACTTGGTAGGCAGGATCAAGGCAGCTCAGGCACAGGATCCAAGGATTCAGAAGCTTAGGGCAGAATGTGAGTCAGGATTCAGGAAGGAGATGAGAATTCATGAAGATGGTACACTTAGGTTTGGATCACGTCTATGTGTGCCTAGTGGAGATATCAGACAGGAGGTTATGGCAGAAGCTCACAGTTCTCAATATTCTATTCACCCTGGGGGGACCAAGATGTACCAAGATATCAAGCGGCATTTCTGGTGGAACGGAATGAAGAGGGAGATAGCTAGATTTGTTTCCCGTTGCTTGGTATGTCATCAAGTGAAGGCAGAACAGCAGAGGCCAGCTGGGTTATTGCAACCGCTTCCTATTCCGGAATAGAAATGGAAGCATATTACAATAGACTTTGTGACCGGTTTACCGAGATCACCAAGTGGCAAGGACGCTATTTGGGTGATAGTGGACCGACTTACGAAGGTAGCACACTTTCTTCCTTTCAGAGTAGGGCAATCTACAGAAAAGTTGGCAGAGTTATATATGCAACAGATAGTCAGACAGCATGGAGTTCCTGTCAGTATTGTGTCGGATCGGGATACCCATTTTACATCACATTTCTGGAAGAGTTTACATCATAGTCTGGGTACCAAGTTAAGATTTAGCACGACCTACCATCCGCAGACGGATGGGCAATCAGAAAGAATGATTCAGACTTTAGAAGACATGTTGCGAGCTTGCACTTTAGATTTTGGAGGATCTTGGGAGAGCCACCTGCACTTGGTCGAGTTTTCATATAACAATAGTTATCAAGCCAGTATTCAGATGGCGCCATTTGAAGCACTATATGGTAAGAAGTGCAGGTCACCGCTTGCATGGGATGATATCAGAGAGAGGAAGATGTTAGGCCCAGAAATAATTGTTCAGACGGTTGAAGTGGTTAAGGGAATTAGAGAGCGACTTCGAGTTGCGCAGGATCGGCATCGTCATTGGGCGGACCAGCATCGTAGGCCGTTAGAGTTCTCTGTTGGGGACCACATATTCTTGCGGATCTCACCTACTCGTGGGGTCATCAGATTTGGCGTTCGCGAGAAATTGAGTCCGCGGTACGTAGGCCCATTTGTTATCCTTGATCGGATAGGTGATGTTGCTTATCGTTTATCCCTCCCACCTTCGTTAGGAGAGGTGCATGACGTGTTTCACGTATCTCAATTACGTAGGTATGTATCGGACCCAAGCCATGTCCTCGATCACTCTGAGCTGGTTGTTGGTACCAACCTGTCTTACGAGGAACAGCCTGTGTCCATTTTGGACCGAAGAGAGAAGATACTCAAGAACCGAATAATTAGTCTTGTCCGTGTTGCTTGGGGTCATCACTCCTTGGGAGAGTCAACGTGGGAACGTGAGGATGATATTCGATCACGGTATCCATACCTGTTTGACTCACAAGGTATATCTCTTTCCGTATACCTTGATTATCCTGATTCTTCATGCTTGTCACTTTATGGGTAGAGCTACTTGATATCATGGATTAATGAATTTACATATATAGTACTTGCTTTTGATATGGTAGAAATGATTGCTTGCTCACTAGAATTGCTTGTATTAGTTTAGCTCCGATATTTCTACCTGCTTGGATTTGAAATTCCGAGGACGGAATTTTTCTAAGGTGGGTAGAGATGTCACTCCCCGTTCCCGGAATACGTATTTCTATATACATGTACAACTCATGAGTATTTATTTAGTATCCATCATGTATTATCCTGTATTTAAATTTCTTTAATTTCCTGTTAATTAAGTATCTGCTCTTTGAATTTTTCTGTTAATTTATTTCCTGCAATCTTATTATCTGTATTTTAATCCCTGCTTTAGTCTTATTGTGGTTGGGCTCCTTGGGTTCATGGTGCAACCCGGCCCATTAGCTCCCACCTACCACCCCCTTGCTATTTAAAGCTTCCATCTCTTCTCTCTCCTCATAACTTCATTCTCACCATTACTTCTTCTTCCTCCCATTACTCTCCACCACCTACCAGCAGCAGGAGAAGGCAAGTGCAAACTTGCTTCTCAATCATCCATTTTTATGGATCATTACTCTTCCTCTCATGATCCTGAGAGAGTTTAGTGCTTGGCATATGTGATTTCTCTGGCTTATTTTCTCTAGATCTAAGTTTGTATTTTCGGCTGTTCATGGGTTTTAAATCCACCACCTTAGCGTGTTTTTGGATCAGAGAGTTCATGTGGTAGAACTGCTCGTTAGTCACGCACACGTCTCTACGTATTTGCGTGTATTTTTTTGTCACGCTCGCGTTTGCGTGCATGTATTTCTTAATCACGCTCGCGTTTGCGTGCGTGTATTTCTTAATCACGCTCGCGTTTGCGTGCGTGTATTTTTTAGTCACGCTCGCGTTTGCGTGCGTGTATTTCTTAGTCACGCTCGCGTTTGCGTGCGTGTATTTCTCAGTCACGCTCGTGTTTGCGTGCGTGTATTTTAGTTACGCACGCTTCTTGGAGCGCGTGCGTGAATTTACCCCTCACACTCACGCTGTGCTTGCTTGCGTGACTTTTCACGCTCACGCTTGCCAGCGTGTATCATTTTTCACGCTCATTGTTCACGCCCATTTTCCACGCTCACCCCAGCTAGACTTAGCGTGACTTGTTGGTCTTAAGCATAGACTTCTTGCGTTACTTTTGGCCTTAGCATAGACTTGTTGGCGTGACTTCCTGACCTGGGTGTTTTTATTTATTCCACAACCTATTCATTTAATGATGGCATGATAATTCTTCTATTATATCCTTACGCCTTTTGCGTGAATTTTTTGATAAATCATGATATGTTAAATTTATTAAAATGGATTGTTATGTAGAATGCACCTTGTGTCCTGATTGATCCATGGATACCCAGTATGACTAGAACTTAACCCTGAGAGTTATAGACCCGACCCCATGTAATATTGATTGACTTTCATGCCTTGTCACCATTGATAATGATTGTGACATTGACTAATAATTGATCATGCGTTCCTAGTTGGAACTAAGAGACTGGCTAGTCGTCTTATTGAATGAAATGAATGAGACACGTTCATGTGATGAACTATTGTGCTCGATTAGCCGATCCCGAATATTGGCGTACATGCACATGCAGGCTTCAAATTATTTATTTAATTATTTATTTATTTATCTTACAAAAACAGCATGTGTACTTTATGGTCAAGGCATGATTACTCCGTGGTTAGATTTGATTGTTGCATCACGCTATGTAAAACCTACAACCTAGCCGTACGGGTATCGTTGTAGAGTTGCGCATATCGTACTCCGTACGAAAGTACTCATTTGAATGGCCATGATCCACGGCATGGAACTTCGCTCAACGTAGGGACTATTAAGTTAAATAAAATAATGATGGCATGGAGAGAATGGATTCCCGAGTTCTTACATGGCAGCTCCCTTGGGACTATTAAGTGCCCGACGGGCCGGCTGGTTCCCACAGATACTGTAAATCTGTCACACGGGCAGGGAACAGTATCTGCTTATATTATTGTACATGCTATAACGACGGGCGTCCCGCTGGGACTCATCTAACTACATGATTGGCGCAATTGATTGACTGGATAGACTAGCTTTGCTCGTACATAGTAAGAACTGAGGAATCCCTATTTGCATAATTCCAGGATAACTTGGGACTCACAATAGCAAGCCGTAGGAATTGATTGGCCGTTCAAGATGATTTGTTTGTGTACTGTATCTACCCTGTTGCCTAACTGAGATGATCAGAATGTCAGGACATGACGGGCCAACTTTTGTCCTTGTTTGGTTGGGAGGTTGGTTCGAAGTGTCGTAATGTTATGTGAATCCTAGTGGGAAGCAGAGATCTACTATTATATTCTCTTACATACTGGTTTAATCCTTCATATCGTCCTTCCATGTGGTACTTGCTATTAGAGGTCTAACCTCTCTGGTTTTGCATGGGCAGATTTAGAGCCGGTCCCCGAGGATCCAGCTTACTTCTACCTCCAAGATGGTCAATACTAGAGGGATGATCGCAGGAGGACTCGAGTGGGTTTTCTTACTTCACCGCTCGTTTTGTCATTTACTTTATACTTAGCCGTTTGGCACCGACATGTTGGTCGGATCATCTTGTACTTACTTTTTACATGATTGTAACTAAGTCAGACTGCAGCTGATAACAATTGTGTATACCTTACTATACCATCTGGCTATGTTTTGTAAATCCAGATTTCCAGAACATTCTGACTGAGCGTTTGGGACGCCTTACTGCTTTATCTTACATGTTCTGTATTACTGTTTCTTATTTGAATGATTGAGACAATAGATGCGAGATGACCATAGTGAGACTTTTATGTAGTATGCACCCCCTCGTCTGGTTAGACAGCATTGATCGTATTATACGGTATTCATCTACCCGTAATGCGTAGCTGGCTGAGTCATTCCCCCGCTCTCCAGTATTCTGGTTCTGGGGCGTGACACCGAGAGTAGGCACTCCAGGGCAGACATGGGGAGCTTTCAAGGAGCTCTTCAAGGGATAGTTTTTCTCGGATCGGGCAGTCGGTGCCTTGGAGACCCAGTTCGAGAACCTGGTTCATGGGAACCAGACTGTAGAGGAGTATTCTGGTGAGTTTTGCCGGTTGAGCAGATTTGTGGAGGGCCTTAGCGAGACAGCGAAGGCGAGGAGGTTCAGGAAGGGCTTGGTCAAGGAGGTCAAGTCCTTGACCAAGAGTGACAGGAATGCCACTTTTGAGGAGATCCTGGCAGGAGCGATGGCGGCTGAGGATGATCTTGAGCTGAAGCTCAAGAGGGGCCGCGACACTCAGGGAGCTGGCAGCAATGGAGGATAGGCCAAGAGGCCTCATTTTCAGTACCAGCAGCAGAGGCCATTCCAGCAGCAGAGACCGTTCCAGCAGGTGCAGCAGTAGCCGAGGCACCAGCAGCAGGCACCCAGGCAGCAGGTCGTCAGTTGCACTTTCTGCAAGAAGCAGGGTCATGGATGGAATGACTGCAGAAAGAGGCTTGGCAGGTGTCTACTATGTGGTTCCGGAGACCACCAGCTGAGGGAGTGTCCCATGTCTTCGGGACGACCAGTTCAGGGAGGCGGAGCCAAGGCTCCGGCAGGGCAACAGAAGGGACCTTTGCCGACTCAGCAGCAGAGGTTCACCCAGTACCATCAGGCCAGGGGTGGACAGCAGGGGCGAGCCTACGCCATGGCAGCAGAGGATACTGAGGTTACTGGAGAGCTGATAGCAGGTTCTATTCTTCTCGACTCTATTCCAGCTTTTGTATTGTTCGATTCTGGGGCTTCCCATAGCTTTGTATCAGTATCTTTTGCGATTAGACATCATGTTATATCTGAATCATTGCCTAGGACTTACAAGATCACGACTGGGGGTGGCATTATCCTCGTTCGTGATGTTTACAAGGGATGGAGAGTAGTTTTGGGAGGCCGAGAGTTGGATGTGTGTTTGCTCATAATGCCACTACCGAACTACGATATTGTGCCCGGTATGGATTGGTTGAGTAGGCACCACGCCAGCATAGATTACCGCGGGGGTAGAGTTCTGTTCAGAGCACCAGGAGAGCCAGAGTTTGTATATTCCCGACGGCAGGCAGAGCAGACTTGCGGAGTTTTCTACGGAGTTTCGGTCGAGGAGCAGCCAGCTTCACATCCATTGATAGCTGAGTTCATGGACGTATTTCCAGAGGAGTTGCCTGGGCTTCCACCAGACAGAGACGTTGAGTTCTCGATAGACCTGGTTCCAGGTGCGGAACCGATTTCTCAGCATGTCTATCGAGTGAACAACAACGAGTTGATGGAATTGAAGAAGCAGGTGGATGAGTTGCAGGACAAGGGCTTCATCCGCTCTAGTTCTTCACCTTGGGGTGCACCGGTACTCTTTGGTTATAGATCTCTTCGTTCAAAGAAGTTATAGTCTTCAGAGATTCGAGATGCACTTGAGCGTTTGGCATGAGGGGTTCGAACCTGAACAACATCTTGGAGGTCTTCGAGGTCCAAGCTACCGGGTTTAGATTTATTGTCAATCCGAAGAGCCACACATTGTGCTCTGCGCTACTCAATAATGGCTTCATTGGCCATATTGGAGTAGGGGAGCTGCGCGTCCTGTTATGTTGGAAGAGCCACAAGTTGTGCTGTAAGCTTCGTGCAGGAGCTACGTTCTTGTTCGGGCCAATAGCTGCTTCATTAGCCATGTTGGCGTTCCTCCATGTCTGACTAGGAAGTGGTTCGCTCTGATAAGGAAGTGATTCACTCTGACACTGCTGCGCGTTTGTGGACTGCACGCTATTGAAGACTGCATTTATAGGCTGTATGTTGTGTGCTTTAGGTTTTAGTCTTTATATGTAATCATGAAGAGTCTGTAATAGGTCTTTGTAAACATGATTTTAAATATTTTTCTCTTATGCATTGTCTTTTTGTAGTCTAAATCTTGATGTGTGCATCAATCTTATTATCTCCTGCGCTTCTGTGAAGTACGTGAAGCAACTGATATCTTCTGCGCTTCTGTAGATGTTGCACTTTTTTCATGCTTCTACAACCCCGTCCTAGGAAAGAACATGAACCTGCTTCTTAGGTGACATCTCTCTTCAGTAGCCCTCTTCTCTTGCCTTGCTCACCAACGACTCCTTGGCCCCCTTGGATGAGACAAGGTGTGGGGTTCATATGCCCCAAGGCCATGTTTGGTTCACAGAATCATGGCACATGAAAGGAAAGTAATTCATTTCCTATATTTGGATGCCAAAGAAAATGTTTGGAAAATAAAACTGATTCCCAAAGGAAAGAAAAATTGGAGGTAAAATGGTTTTCCCTACCCACCTAGGGATTCACTTTTCCACTCTAGGGATTAACTTTTCCTCCCAATTTTTTTGGCCTTATAAACATTGGAAAAAAATGGATGAGAATTATAATTTTCCAAAGGAAAATAAATAAATAAGGAATTGATTTCCTTTCTTTTCCTTTCATTTACTTTCCGTGAACCAAGCGAGGCCTAAGAGCATCAATAGTAGAGCTGTCAAAATGGGCTAAGCCTGTTGGGCCGGCCCGCCCCGCCAAAAAGGTGGGTTGGGCCTAGCATTTAGGAGCCCGCCAAACAGGCGGGCCTAGGTGGGCTGGCCCGCTAGTAGCCAGCCTCGCGGTGGGTTAGCCCGCGGGCCAAGTGGATTGGCCCGCCATCTATTTTTTTATAAAATTTTTAATTTTTTATCTAGCACATATATGAGATATGTATTATAAATGATAAAAATTCTCATTTAATGCAAGTAATGACGTATAAAATATTAAATTTGGTCATTTATTTACATGAATGAAGGTGTTTTAAAGAAATATCTACTATTATAATGTTTCTTGTATTTTACTTGTAATTTGATGCATATGAGAGTGAGTAGAAAATATTATATATATGATTTTTTTTTCCTTTTAAGAAACTAAATAATAACTAAAAAATTTAAAAAAATTAAGCGGGCCGGCCCGCCTAGCCCGCGGCCCGCCGGTGGGTTGGACTGGGTTGAAATTTTTCCAGTCCACCAAAATGGTGGATCGGCCCGCCCCGTCCCGCCAAATGGTGGATTATGGTGGTTACGGGCCGGCCCGTCCCGCTGGTCCGTCTTGACAGCAAGGCTCACTCCAATTTCTGCTAAGAGCATCAATAGTAAGGCTCCCTCCAATGATTCTATATTCATAATATAGCAAGCCCAGCCCGGGCCGGGCCGGGCCGACCTAAACTTGATCTCAAAATTTGTTCTTCACAATTTACTGTATGAATCGCCTCCATCTTGCTCCTCCTCACCAAACCAAACCCGAAGAAATAGAAATGGAGTCCGTCATCTGGAGGAGCAGCCTCCGCTATCCCCTCCCCGTCCTCTCCCTAAACCCTAACCCCAACAAACCCAACAAAACCCTCCTCTCCCCACAACCAAAACCCAAAAAAACCCCACCAACCCTCCTCCTCTCCTCCTTCCTCAAGCCCTCCCTAGTCGCCGTCACCGCCGCCGCAGCCCTCCTCCTCTCCCGCCATCCCAAGCCCTCCCTCGCTTCCATTCCTCCTCCTCCCCCTCCCGCCACCACCCAAACCCTAACCGATGCCGAGAAGACCGAAATCCTAGAAGAATACCTCGCTTCCCACCCCGACGACGTCCGCTCCCTCCGCGCCCTGATGTCGCTCAAGATCAAGTCCAACCTCCTCCCCGAAGCCATCTCCCTCCTCGACCGCATCCTCGCCCTCCAGCCAGACGACAGCGACCTCCCCATCCTCAGATGCCACCTCCTCTCCCAGTCCGGCGACCCCGACTCCGCCCGCGCCGGCTTCGAGGAGATAATCTCGCGCAACCCCCTCTCCGTCGAGGCCTACCACGGCCTTGTCATGGTCGAGAAGGACTACTCCGACGAGAATAGCTCCGGCAATCTAGATTCGATTATGGAGAGGATCCAGAAGTCAATGGAGATGTGTAAGAAGCAGAGGAGGAAGGAGGACCTTAGGGACTTCAAGCTCCTGGCGGCGCAGATCAGGGTCGTGGAGGGGAGGTACGAGGAGGCGCTGAGGCTCTACGAGGAGCTGGTGAGGGAGGAGCCAACCGACTTCCGGCCATACCTCTGCAAGGGGATCGTCTATACCCTGCTGAGGAGGAAGGACGACGCGGAGAGGATGTACGAGAAGTACCGGCGGCTCGTGCCGAGGGGACACCGGTACGCGGGATACTTTGACGATAGTGTGGTCGCAATGAAGGTGTTCTCGCAGGTCGAGGAGAATAGGAGGAACACCGGAGCCCAGAAGATCGGAGGGAGGTAACTAATTGTGCTACGGGTAGTTTTTTGTGTTAGAGGTTGCTTGATTTGTGTACTTCTGTTGGTTAAGGAATATCTATTTAATTACAGCTTGCTTCATGTTGTTGGTCATGAGATTGTCTTGGAATGATGATGCCTCAGCTGGATTGGAAATTTTGAAATGATAAGTGCATGGTTGTGGTATAGTTCTTTTCGTATCAGCAGTCGGCACGGTGCCGTTGTTGATATCAAATAAATGCATTGTTAATATTGTTGGAATGGCTTGATTTTGTTAAGCATCATTCCATTGACTAGTTTATACATTTAAGGTCACTAGATATGATGGTTGCTAGGCTCATGGCATTTTACTATTACAGCCAATAAGGCCTATTCGTATTTGGGAGTATTTTTCTTGCTTCGTTATCATTCATTTCATGGATGTCAACTGCTTACCTATGATTTTTGTTTAATACCTTTCCAAGCGCATAGCTGTATTGATAGGTTGGTCTCCGATATGCAGATCCTTTTGGAATACCTCGCCCACAGGAATGCTACCTGAATATCATTAATTATGTTCTGGTGGATGAAGTAGACTTTTTAGGGGCTTCAGCTACCTTCCATATGATGATGGCTTGAGGAAGACTAAAATCGGAAATGAGTAGAGCATTTGGATATGGTTTAGAATAGGTAGTGCATTATAAAGATGGTCAAAGCAAAGAAGAGTTCTAGCCAATTGATAAAATTGAACTAGGAGTGGTGTGATAAAAAAGGGAAGGATACTAGATGCTCTGTACAAGTTCACCTAGCAGGTGTCAGGTTGTTGAGGAACCAAATGAATCGGTTTCAGGCACAGAAAGAAGAGCCAAAGGGAGGTTCTTAGATTTCTTATTGTGAGTAGCTAGCTTTGAAGAAGCTTGTAATAGATGATTAGATTAAAGAGGTCCATGTTTTATCTTCCACGAGCTTAACCATAGAGGAAATTTTCTTAAAGTTGGTAGCATACACAGTTAAATCACGACTTCCTTGTCACACTTCATCCACCAGAACATATTAATGAAATGTGTTAGACGATTAGGAAGGAAGGTATAGTATTAAAGGATGTTAATGCAAAAGTTAACTGGAAAATGGCTCTATGTACTTAGTTGCAGGTTTCTGGATATCCTTAAGCCATAAGGTACTGGGAAGCACCGATCAGAGTTTGTAACAAACTTTTCTGCCATTTAACGGTTATCATTGTCGCAATCAGTTTCTATTCAAATGATATCCAAGTAACATCACCGGAAGATGCTAACTTTGTTAGTACTCAGTAGCTTACAACTCTGGCTTGCCATAGTCAATTACTTGATTATTAGCCTTATTAACGGTGCTGTTATTCTCACTTACAATCTCTTAAACACTAGTAAAATCTACTTCTCGACTATCATTAATTGGGGTGATAGCATGAATATTGTTCAAGAAAAACACCTTGGACAGCTCATGTAAGCATGCTCATTTACAGTTTCTTGTTCTTTTGCCCCTACTATTTAATGGTCATGGGCAAGCCCTGTGCTGCTTGTCAATATGAGGCTATCAGCACGTGATAAGGGACTTGATGAGACTAAATAATGTTACATACTTCTAGCAAGGGGCACAAATATATCTTAATGAAACGCTTATGAAATTAGGAAGAGGATTGTGTGGACGTGCAAAATGTATGGGTGATATGAAAATGTGAAGAGAGGATGTATGTTATATAAGTGATGACAAAGAGTTTTGAATTTAGCATGCTAGATAAAAGCAAAACTTGATGACAAAAGATGGATGGAGTACATAAAATAAAGCTAAATGGATGTTTGAATATCCGCTAACCATATATGTTTGGTTTTGTCCCCTCACTAGGGACTTTGTTTAGTACTTTCAAAATTTTCGGTTAGGATTTTGGTAGTATTAATGATGTGTGTCAACCCTGTTTGACAGAGCCAACTTAATAGACCGAGCGGTTATGAATCATGACTTGGAGCAAAGAAGTTGCTATAAAACCTGAGAGACGAGTTGGGAGGTAGGTAGACTTACATTTTTTATCATCAATTTATGCTCATGTAACTAAGGAGATATCTTTCATCTTCCCCTTCACTTGAAAAGAATCTAGAGGAAGAGGTAAAGATGATAATGATTTGATATAGAGAATTGCATTAGGCAACTATGTTTCACGGACACGAAAAAATTGGTGTCCTTGTTCATATCGTGTCCATACCCATGTTTCATACCCATATCCGAGTATCTTGCAACATAGTAACTACTTGTTGTACATATCTAAAAATGTCCATATGTTGTATATCTATCTTGTCTTATCCGTGTCCGTGTCCTCCTTTCATGCAACATAGTTAGGCAAAGAACCTAAATGTCATGATCAATTTCTGAGAGGAGGATTATTAAAGACTTGCATTGAGAAGGTGTTGCCTGTTAGCCTTAACCAAGGTAGTGTATAATGGTAAACAATGAACTTTTATTTCTAATGGCTGGTTTTATCAGCCATGATCAGCTAATATTGTTCTCCAATCAACTTCATTGTAAAATATAGTATTTATGCTCACTTTTGTAGTAGTGAACTGTATAAGTATGCTATGCCATATATGTGCATTTGCAGTCAGTCTAGTTAATTTTTTGTTGCTTTATATTAATTTCAGCACCAGCAGTCTCATATCTACTTGAAAGGCAGGTCATCATTAGTGTTGTAGTTCCAACTGTGTCCAAATCTTTCAGCTATCTAGATCATGTGTGAGAACTGAGAAAGCTCATCTCAATTCATTACCATGAGCAACTTTAAGGTGAGTTCCTTTAGATAACAACCCGTCTAAGTAGAGTAAGCATGCATCTTACCATTTATTGTAGGCCCTAGTTTTAGATCATATGCTGCTACGAAGGCCCATGTTTCCTGTTAGTATAAACAAACATTAAAGTTTCTGAACCTCAAGCATAACTCTATACCTTGTGATTCTAAAGCTAGCTTAGCATCATTTTTTTGGTGTTGAATTAATGGAGAGTATAGCCAATATTACCTAGTGGAGTTGGAACTGTTTACATTGTTTGAATCATATGGATTTCTAATCCATAACTTTCTTTGGGTATTTTATCTCAATTCCAGATATCGTCATACTTCGGCAAGGTACCCGAGAGACAAGGCGGTCCCACAATTAGGCCGTTATAAAGATGATCAAAGAAAAGAAAAAAAAAAATTATGGCCTATTGGAGTGGGGTGGTAAAATAGGGAAGGATACTAAGATGCTATGTAGAAGTTCACCTAGCAGGTGTCAGAGTTGTCGAGGAACCAAATGAATCGGTTTCTGTTACAGAAAGAAGAGCCAAAGGTTTTTTTTTTTTTTTTTTTTTTTTGAAATCCCACGCACACACGCAATTTGGGGACTCGAACCTTGCCGGTCCCTCCGGGTGTCCGCTCTAATACCACTAGGCTTAAGAGCTCGGACAGAGCCAAAGGTTCTTGGATTTCTTATTATGAGTAGGTGGCTTTGGAGAAGCTTGTAGAGGATTAGATAAAATAAAAAAAAGGTGAAAAAGAAACTAATTTTGCTACCGTTCAAAGATTTGTGGCTAACATATATATATATATATATATATATATATATATATATATATATATATATATATATATATATTGAGGATATAAAAATTGATTTAGTGTTGTTCTAACAGGAAAGGTTCAACTCTTAGATTGTTAGAAAAATTATTCTTCCTTTTGAAAATCTGCTAAACAAAATTAAAATGGCAAATTGCGTTAACTACTCCTATGTTTTATACTTATTCAGAAAATATCCTTTATTTGAAACTAAATACATGGACCACCTCTATAGTTTATATTTTCTCCCATCCCTATGTTTTATAAAATTTATAAAGAAGAGGGGTGGTCAGTGTAATTATTTTCGGAAATTGGGGTAGTCCATGTAATACTCATGAAACAAGTGTATTTATTTCTAAATAAAATTAGCATTACTGGCTACTGAGGAAATCGCGCCAAATTGTACTGTCCTAAGAGTTGATCTGAGGTCTATGTACAAACGTTTCTCGAATGCTCCTAGTGGTAAAACACCCGTGCTACCGGCTTCTCTTCGTCGCACACAATTCGGAGAGATTTATCCGAACTTAGCTCTTGATACAGCGTGATAGTGGAACAGGCTTACCTTCGTGCTTGACAATGGCCAAGTCGATCGGTAATGACCATAACTGTACCAAGTTGCTTGGTGAGAGCGATTAAGCGAAGCGGTGCCGCAAAAATTCCGACGAATGATCTTGTGAGGGGTCCGCACAAAGGTTGCTGAAAAATCTCAAACGAGGGACTTCCGAATCCACGAAACAGTCGAGTCTACGACCACTAAAAGAGAGAATGCATCTCAGAACTTAAAGAAGAATTTTATTAATTAGAAGTTGTTCCTCAAATGCATACAGAAGGTGCCTATTTATAGGACTTTTATAACAACCTAATCCTAATCAAATAAAGATAAAACATATCTTAATAAAAAGGTAAGAGTCAAAATAAGAGTCCTAAAAGAAATAGAATTCTTATCTCTTAAAAAAAGATAAAAGGTAAAGGAAAAAAATTCATAAATGGATTTGGAGTTGGAATCCACGCTACACCAGTCTCCCCTGTTTTCAAGAGAACTCATCCCCAAGTTCTTCTTGTTTCTCAAGTCCACTTTCACGTTCTCGACCGTCAACAACCATAACAGACTTTTGTTGTTGTGGACTGGTATTAGGACTATCGTCCGGTGCTAATGGATGGAGAGTGATGCGTCGGCCATCTTTAAGGAAGAAATATGTGTGGTCTCTTCCCTGGAACGTGACATTTTTGTCAAATTGTCAAGGTTGACTGAAGATGATGTGACAAGAGTCCATGTCGATAATATTGAATATGATTTTATCTTTGTAGGACTTTCCGATAGAAAAGGGTATGCGACAAACTTCAGAGACGAGGATGTTGTGGCCCTGTTGAGTCCAGCTAATCTTGTATGGAGTCGGGTGTGCTTTCTTGGTCAGTCTCATCTTCTCTACCATTGCTCTTGAAACAATGTTCTATGTACACTCGTCGTCAATGATGATATCACATAACTTGTCTTTGACCTTGCATCGGGTTCGGAAGACATTGTGGCGCTGGGGTGGTTCTTCAACCTTTGGGGCTAGTAGTAGTTGCCTAATGAAGCACACTAGATGTTCGTCGTCATCTTCGGGAATGGCCTCTTATTCTTTTGGATGTTCTTCTTTCTCCTCCTTGTCTTTATAGTTAGCAAAGGCAACTTGTGCTATGAGAGAGCAGTTGTTGGACAGATGTTTGATTTCATTGCAACGGTAGCACTTGTTTCCTCTTGGTTTGCTGTATGGATTGACAGTTTGTTGAGGTTTAACAACTTGCTGCGAGGCCTGTACTCTTGGAGGTATATGTCACGTCCCGATCCCGGAGGATCGAAAACTAGCTATCGGCGTGATGCCGTACAAGTCTAGATTGCACTTGTACAAGGCAAAACCATTACAGTTCCTGGTAATTATGAGAAAACATCGATAACGCAGTAAAACCAAGCAGATAAATTGAAGTCACACAAGATATGAAGAAATGTATCTCTTTATTGATAATCATAATGGATTACATGACTTGCAGTGGAATACAGAGTTTACAACTGATTACAAGACTCTTGAATAGCCAACAGAATGTATACACTTGCCCTTTGGGCTACAACTGAATATACCGACTTCTTTACATTGAACTTGCCAATATGGCTACAATCTCATTGGTACAACTGAATTACACTGCTCCATACATTATGTTCCGTATAGCAGAAGGCATCGTCTTGAGAGAAGAGCTTCTGCACACCCATCTGATTCATCGATGCCAAGCACTGATCAAAGGAATTCTTCCAAGCATACACCTGTAATATTACCCACAACGTGGGTCAGTACATCATCAATGTACTGGCGAGCGGTGCTGGCCCAACTCACCTAAGAAGACAATACTAAGTAATCATGTTATAGCACAGTATTAACAGTGGTCTTTCTCGTTGCCTTAGGGTCAATTTAATGTTATAGCCGACAAGAAGTAAAGCATGCAAATCTCATAGCCAACATAATTTAAAGCATGCAGTTATCACCCTTTGGTGATTCTTACCCACGGTCGTATAGCCATCCCTGTATATTTATATTACTTACTCTGCCTGCACAAGACATTGTTAGGAAACAATATCATGATTCAATATAAATATCACCGTTCAGGTGATTCTTACCTACAGCCGACATCCTTCTCTGTAATTGAGTAATAACTTACTCTGCCTGCATAAGACATCATTAGCACTGGACCTATCTATATGAAGGTCACTGGCGACACGCCATCTTGGATCATCTTACAGGTAAACGGCTAACTCCAAATGGGGTGCGAATCCATGGGAGGTTTCCGAAACACCGTGCTACTACTTCAGCACCATGGGATTTCAGCATCCTTTCAATGGACGGTAGCAAGCCCCCACTGCAAGTCCTGAAATCCCGATGTCAGTACGTCGACACCATCCTTGTTCCCCATAGGACGAACCGGGTTCCATGGCCCAGGAATACCGTTCGAGGAACCACCTTGTCGACAAGTTGTTCATGACCATGCAACTATATGCAACTTATCTAAGAAGAAACATATAATGCATGCTAAGGAAAACTAAGTAATAACCCATCTTTCTCATTCGTATTTCCATCTTGCCATCTAGCCATCTTGCCTTGAGCCAATGCTCACATTATCATCTGCCCATCCAGGGTCTTAGTGAAATCAACATTCTACATCGGCATAGGATAATAGAATATTGTTACCCAATCTCTTTGCCACATCTTTGATACCATACATCTTTCCAACCAACTCAATGTACTTGTTTGCCATGAAATATAAAAGAACAGAACAATTATCGGAGGACTGGACTTTTACTTCACAATACAAACTCGCTTGTACAAAGAAAGTCTAGGGACGAAAGCCTAGGTGTAGCAATCTAAGTACAATTGTTTATTTTAGATTCTGGAGGGTGACGATAGAGGCTCGGGAAAGCGACGGCCGCTCTGCCTTACTCCTTGGACGATCGGGTGCAGCCTTGGCTCTGTAGAAGAACTGCTTGGCGTTGATGAAGAAATGCTCTCCTTTCGATCTCTGTATATTCTCTCTCTGGCTCTCTGGATCTCTGTGTCTTCCTTTTTGCAAAAATAAGAGAGTCTCTTTCGCAAGGGAATGGCACCTTGCTATTTATAAGAGTGGGGGGCATCATTAGGGTTTGTAATGATTGCCCATTCTCCAAAGTCAGCGGCTTAGGATCAATGAATCTGGGCCGCTCATCTTGAACATAATAGATCCGGGCAATTAATGTGATTGCATCAAATCTTTGTGGATAATTAATGATGATTGACATAAATCCTCATGATTTATTATGCCAATCTCGGATCTCCCGCCACGTGTCATTGATTTGCTTGATTGCAAATGATCTGATTTGATCCCAATATTTCATTGGGATTTGTTGATGGATTTCGGTTGATTTGATGCCACGTGTCCCATTATTATGCCACGTGTCTTAACCGCGAGCCACTTAGAAAATATGAGCCGCATGAGGATTGCTCCTCATTGAGCCGCATAAGGCTGGCCACGTGTCAAGGCTGCTTGGGAGTGACCCCTGAACATTTGAACCGCATGGTGATGAACTGAGCCGCATGAGCGTAGGTGACCGCATAATGGGTGCCTTCTTCGTGAGCCGCATGGAGATAGTCCTTGTGAGCCGCATGAGGTAGTCTCTGTTTGAGCCGCATAGAATAGCTTCGGCCTGAGCCGCATGGGATAGCTTCGGCCTGAGCCGCATGGGGTGGTCTCTGCCTGAGCCGCATGCGAATGTCCACGTGTCAAGGCCGCATGAAGGTTTCTGGATTTCGGGGGATCGTGTCAGAGATTTCCTTCGTTTTTCTAGGAGTCTGCCATTATGACGGAGTCATTATTGTTTCTTTATGTCAGAGCTGTCATTTGTCAGAGCTGTCAGCCGTCAAGGCATTTAATGCAGTAAAGGACAAAGGGAAGAGCTGTTTGCAGGCCATGTGGCTCCTCTCTGAGCCGCATGGAACTTATTCGAGCCGCATAGACGTTTGAGCCGCATGGATCCCTGAGCCGCATGAGCTCTCTGAGCTGCATGAGGCTCCCTGGCCGCATGGATCTTTCTTTATTCTTTTCCATGCTTCTACAGTACTCACCGCCGAATTCCTGGGACTGAGCATCTGTTTTACCATCTATTCATCGAGCCAAAGCTCGATATACTTACCGCCCAAGTATTTGGGACTTTGCCTTCACCTGTCATGCAATTCATCGCAACATCGTACAAGCATACAATTCATTTAGCCACAACAATTTACGTTCAGGTGATTATTATCTTTCATTATCTTTTCCGAATTCCATGCAAGGTGTTATTGAACAACTCAACAAGAAACATAGCATACTCATCCTTATTTTAAGCGTGAAGCTAAAGGATCTTTGAAGGGTTCAACACTACTCACATTCAAAGGACGATTTCCGCCACGATCGCATAGCCTTCCAAGCAATCCTTCGCATATTTCCAAGTCCAACAAGGCTTCATCGAACCAACCATCCAACATAAGGCATCTTGCGGGTCGGGGCACTACAGTATAGTTGCTGGAAGAGAATTAGGATATGCTTGTCCTTTGTCCTTGTTGGAATAGCTGACAGCTTGATTTTGTGCCCAATCTTCCTTTGTTGTTGGTCTACGGTTGTTAGCATCGAAGTGGTTTTTGTGGACTCTTGAACCTTTCAACTTGTTGTTCCACCTTCTCTGGTAAGGTGATTGCTTCGCTGAGTGTGTATATATTTTGTAGGTAAAATTGATCATGGATGTCTTGCCTTAGGCCGCCAAGATAACGGTTCACCTGTTGGAGATCTGTCTCGTATATGTTGTTGCGGAACGAGAGTCTGAAGAATTCTTCAGTGTTGTCAGCTACAGGTCATGCACCTTGTGCACAATTATGATATCGACGATAGAGAATCTGTTGATAATCCAGAGGTAAAAATATTTGTCGCAGCAATCATCGTATCTCGGGCCAACTCCGTACAGGAGCTTTGCCGACTCTCGCACGGATGTGCTCGAGTTGCTCCCACCAAGCAGATGCACCCCCCTTGAATCTATAGGCTATGATGTGAGCTTGCCTCTCTTCGGGGATGTTCATGTACTCGAAGAAGTGTTCTACTTCTGTGAGCCAATCAATGAAGTCTTCAATGTGTAGTCGACCGTTGAAGAGGAAAGATCCATCTTCAATTTGAAACCAGCTCCTCCTTCATAGTCACATTGGCCCTGTCATTGGTATGCATGGCCCTGTCGTTGTTGATTTGCATAGATGGTTTAGGGGCCCAGATAATGGGATTCCTGCAGGCTCGAATCTTCGCCGTCGTTGTTTTCACAATATTCCTTGTAAAGGGACCAACTGTTGTGGGTATGTTGTGATCCCTTTTGTGGGTGGCTGGTTGTAGGACGAGCGTTTGTACTTCCCGTCTCTCTAGGCGGTATTCCCGTGATATCAACCACATCGTTGGATTTGGTTCCTAGACACCCCAGTACTATGTCCAGTTTGTCAGACATGACATCAACTTTGCTTTACAAGGCTTCTACATTGTCAGACAGGGCCTCAAACTCCTCGTGCGTGACGGGTTTTTCCATTATTATTTTACAAAAGAAAGATTCCCAAAGGTTTTCAAACGAATTGGAATAATTGATCTGTGGTGCTCTGATACCACTTGACGCTGCTGATAGCGGAACGGGCTTACCTTCGTGCTTGGCAATGGCCAAGTCGATCGGTGATGACGATAACTGGACCACCGTTGCTTAGTGAGAGCGAAGAAGTGCCGCAAAAACTTCGACTGACGGCCTTGTGTGGGATCCGCGCGAAGGTTGCTTAAAAACCTCAAGCGAGAGGCTTCCAAATCCACGGTAAAGTTGAGTCCACGACCAAGAAAAAGAGTGAACAAATCTCAGAACTTAAAGAATTTTTTTATTAATTAGAAGTTGTTCCTCAAATGTATACAAAATGTGTCTATTTATAGGACTTTTATGACAACATAATTCTAATCAAATAAAAATAAAAACATATCCTAATAAATATAGAGTCAAAATAAGAGTTATAAAAGAAATAGGATTATTATCAACTCTTAAACAAAGTTAAAAGCCAAAGAAAAAGAAAAAGCCTAAATGTATTTGGAGTTGGAATCCACGCTACATCAGCTCTGCTCAGAGCAAGGAACCGAAGAACAAAAGTTGTTGGAGGTGGAAAGAAGAAAGGGAGAGAGGTTCCTCGTATATTGAGATTTTTTTGTAGGGAAGAAAGGAGGAAGGGACCTTAATATATAGGCTTCCAAACTAACCGATGGCTGAAAAAGGGCACATAAAAACGTACTATAAAGGCTGACTTTGAGCTATGTAGGAGCTGCAGAGTATTCAAAATGTGGGCAGTAAATAGGTATTTAAGAAGCAATTAATGTGTCTAACGTTCAAATTTTAAATAGATTAAAATGATCATGGACAATGAGCAGAAAAAAGATTTTTAGGATCTCAACCTGAATCCGAAGAGGGAACCGAATCAACATTCGGCGCACGCATATGTGGGCACGTACCCGCACCCATTACATACGCTGAACCGAGCTGGCGTAAGGCCCAAGGGGTTCCTAACACAACTTCACAAGAGAGCAAAGGAGAGGAATTAATATATACAAACTTTTTACCATGTGCCCAACCGATGTGGGACTAAAAGGTAGCAAAGTAAATTGAGCTTTTGCTCATTTTGTGTGTGTGTGGCCACACACACAACCAACACTTACCTCATATTTAAGCTATTGATTCTTTTGACCAATTTGTGTATTTTTCTTTGAATCAATTAGCTTTCTTTCTTAAAGCCATTATTTGATTAAATGGTATTGGCTTTTTGATAATCACTTTTTTTAATACATGCTCTGATTTCCTATTGCATAAATTTATCTAAATCTGAGTACTTTTTTAAGTAGAGATTATCTTGGTTACACGCCAAAAGGATCCTTCTGTCAAAAAAGGTATAAATAGCCTTAAACGATACGGTAATTAAATGGCTTGGACCACCAGTAGCTGGGATCCGGCCCATATAGCTAACCTAAGTTGATCAACATTTTGAAGACTAAAGATTTGTTAAGGTATATCTATTTGCAACTGTTGTCCGATTCTGGACTTTGGACCTTAGTATTGATGGATTTTGATCAATTAATTAATTCTCACTTAATTAGATAGTCATGAACATGATGATATTTTATTTCTTAAATTATTGAGCTATATTGTGACTTTTATCAAGCTCGTGTTGATGGATAATATTATTTTAAATTTTTATGATAATATTTTCACAAAACGTAACATTCATTTGACCTATCATATTTACTATGAGATCTTCCATAGGTTATATATATATATATATATATATATATATATATATATATATATATATATATATATATATATATATATATATATATATATATATATATATATATATATATATATATATATGGGAGAAAAAAAAAAAAATATATATATATATATATATATATATATATATATATATATATATATATATATATATATATATATATATATAATATATATATATATATGGGAGAAAAAAATATATATATATATATATTTTTAATGATATATATATATATATATATATATATATATATATATATATATATATATATATATATATATATATGGGAGCGGATCAAAAGTCCCCCTTAGAAAACCCCCTCACTCTCAGCCGTCCATTTATTATTAATATTAATATTAATATTAATATTAATATGTATAGGTAAAACATGAGTAAATATCTGTATAAAATACACTAGTTTTTTATAGTTTAATCAAAATACTACATATATAGTTTAGCAATATTATTTTTAAAAAATCCTTTTAGTGTCTAACACAAAATGAACCAAGTAATTTAATTTAAATCTAATATTCATTCAACTAACCATATTCACTATTAATATCTAATATATATAGTAATTGACTAATTGATACATAGAGTTTAAAGCTAATAAAATAATATCAATTATTAACTAGAATTATTAAACATCATTGGAAATATTTTTCCTAAATTAAAACAATACTAGTACCATTTTAACTAAAATTAAAATTAACACTAACAATAATCATCAATTATCAACAGGCCCAAGCCCTCAGCCCAACACACCAGCCCATATGCAAAACTTATTTCTCCTGCATTTTTCCCACTGTCCGGCCTAGATTGGCCCAGGCCCAACTACTCTCTACTAGTATATATATATATATATATATATATATATTTTTTCTATTTTTTTAATCCAATTCCCTTCACTTGAGCCCAATCTCTAGGCCAAACTCCTGTGGCCCAAGACCCGGCCCGATACCCAACCATATAATCCCATTTCTTCTCTCTCCTCTTCTCATTCTTCACTCAGCCGTCCGTTCTCTCTTTACTCAGAAACCCTAACACTAACCAACTTCTTCTTCAACCTCTTCTTCTCCGACCGAGGGAAACCCTAACCCTGGGTTCTTCTCTCCAGCCCCCATTAGAAAATCCAACCTAGACTTCATCTTCCCCAAGCCCTAGCTCTTCGCCTGAACCCTAGTCTCTTCCCTAAGATCAGAACCCTAACCCTAATATTCTACCATGGCCACAGCCTACAAAACTCTAGATCTCTAGGTCTCATTTGTCCCGCATAAACAAAACCTAGTCTAGGTCAGGAAACCCTAGATCTCCAGCATCTTCAATGGCGACAAGGGGAACCTTAGTTTCTAGGTCATCTCTCCATCTCCCCCAATCTCATAGAAACCCTAGCTCTATGTGTCTCCCCCAAATACAAACCTTACTTACCAAGAAAATAAGAAGAAGGAAGGTTCGAGAGGATCGAGGCGGAGCTACCTCATCGGTGTCGAACCACGGCGGCTGATCTTGCGGCTACGAGCAGATCGGGCTGAGTCGACGGCTCCTGGTGGCTCTCCGCTCTATGGCGGTGGCTCCGGCCACGAGGAGGTGGCTCCTCGAGATCTGAAGGTTTGGCTCGCTGCTCGAGGAGATAGCACAGTCTTTAAGACTCGACGACTCGTAAGTCGAGGTGACGGTGCGACACACGAGGAGGCAGCGTAGCTTGAACAACGAGACGGCCGTTCGGAGCTCGAGGGGTCAGCACGTCTTCCTAAGAGACGGCACGGGGATCGAGGAGTCGCCCGTGGAGACCGAGGCGGCACAGCAGTCTTGAACAAGGAGATCCATGTCCGTCATGACACGGCAAGGATGTCCTGCAGCGGTCGGTGGTCTGGAGTCTGCGAGAGCGGTGGCTTTGGTTGAGATCGGCGGTGGTCGAGCTCTTCTGGCGCGGTGGTGGTGGAAACTCCGGTGACACTCCGACGAGGCCCGCGGTGATTCACAACGGTGCTCGACCGAGAGGAGAGAGAGTGTAGAGAGAGTAGAGAGAGAGTAGAGAGAGATTAGAGAGAGATTTTGAGAACTGTGCACTGACACACCTGTCAGTATTTATAATAATATAATATTATGTGTTCCTAATTAGGAGAGTGGCAAAGCTGTGATTAAGTGCATATCTGGGGTCTTTGTACAGTGGCAGATGTGTAAATAAAAGTAGATCTGGGGCCAGAAAATAGGCTTAGTAACAGATTTTCAAATGTTCAATATTCTTCTAACAATTTCAAAGATTTCAAATATTTAAAAATAATAACAATATTATGATCTTTGCATTTTAAGAGAGGGTAGGCAGAGAACAGATTTCGTTAATAAAAACTATTAGTTAAAACTAATCAACTAGTTAAGGATAACTAAATACCTAATCATAATTATTAATATACTCACTGCCACTAGAAAGAAACAGAACAGTTAATTTAATCAGAAATCAGAATTAACTTTTAACCATTAAGAAATAATATCAAATAAATCGATTAATCTAGGTTACTATTATTAAAACTGCCATTTAGAAATTAATATATACAATTATCAATAATAAATGCTGATTACTATTATCAATAATCCATATAAGAAATACCATTAGAATATATTCAATAGCAGGAAGAAAAATTAATTAGTAAAAATAACCATTTAAATAAAACTAGGTTTTCAAAAATTTAGGAAAATCCTTAAAATTCATCAAAATAGATTATAGGGAGTTACACACACTTCTTCCATTGCTTTCATAAGTTATCTTGATCATAAATGTCTATTACGGGAGAGCTTATTTTTTGATCATGTCAAAGTGGAAGAAATAAGTTATGTGTAAGTATGTATGATATGCAATATATGCATCTATTATATTATCTTAAACTTAACTGATTTGCATAACACAAAAGAGGGAGATTGTTAGCCCAACGATTAAGTTGAGTTTTTGAATACGATTAATCGATTAAGTTTAGCATTATGATAATCATGCAGTCACTATAGTAATTTCTACTTAAACTTAGCTTTGTATATTAAATGCAAACATATTTGCTACTGTATATTGCTTTGTTTTAACTTTTTTTTTGCAGAAAAGCAATAAGCAATGAAAATATATATTGTGCAAACGACGGTATTATACCGCAAAATTTCTATGAACTGCCTACGACATCTCTGGAGCCCCGCGAGGTTTCGCTACCCAGTTAGCGCACGGGGGTCGAGGGGGCAGTACCGTCCGTGGGGGTTCGAGGACGAAGTCCCCTAAAGGTATACAAATTTTTAGATATATTTATCTTTAGACAACTGCGTCAAGGAAAAATGCATCATCAAGTCTACTCAAATGTCAAAAGATTGGCCATCAAAGTGATCTTGATTTTATTTTTTATGTATTCTAAATTTATTTGAGTCTAGGACTTTTGTAAGTCGAGGCACACTGGCAATTAAAAGAAGCTCAAGTCCATTCAAACTAGATCCAAACCCATAGTTCTAACCCAAAACCAAACTGGCCCAAATCCAATTCCGTCTAGAACCACACTGGTCGAAGGAGACCGAATTCAGGATGAACTCAGTCCCTGGCCGAACTCAGTCCTGACCGAACTCAGTTCCTGACCGTACTCGGTCACTGTGACCCTACAACCATAGTTTATCGTTCCTTCATGAGAACATGGTACAACGTTCAAAAATATAACGTTGGGCACCAAACTCTGCCCGAATTCGATTCCTGGAAAACCTATAAATAAACATCGAGCCATACATAGTTTTTCACTGCTTTACAATTTTTTTTATTTTCAAGATTAACTCCTAAGCCTTCTAGTGTCAAGTGTGATCTTAGTTACAAGCATGTTAGAGTTGTAAAAGCTTGATTTTCAAGTTTATTTTCATTCAAGTGTTTGAAGTCGGTGTGCTCTTCGAATCAAATTACGTAGTTGTTTGAAGTCGGCAAGCTCTTGGAATCAAAGTTTGTGGTTGTTGAAGTCAGCAAGCTCTTCGAATGATAGCTTGTGGTTGTAAGAAGTCGGTAAGTTCTTCGGATTAAAGCTTATGGCGTACTTCTATTTTTACAAATAGTGAATTAATACCGGGCAAGAGTACATGGGACTGGACTGTCTTCCACGAAGGACACCTGTATACATCGCGATATTTACGTTTATGACTTCTTAACTCTGTCTATTTTCAATATCTGCTTGCTGAATTGCTAGCTATACATTTAGTTGATAATTTTTATTAGGTATATTCTGCTATACTCTATTCACCACCCTGGAGTTGCCTTCATGCCAGTCTCTGAGCTGGTAGAGAAGAAGCCGTAGGACTATTTTGTACCGAAGGTCATGTGATTTACAATGTAAACAATGTCCCAATCTTTTCCTACAAACAACCAAATTATTTCTCGCCCTCTTCTATTAACTACTAGTGGATAACCCGTGCCATAATGGCACGGACACGAATCCGGCCTTCTCGACGTAGGCGTGCAGGCACCGGGCCAGCGCCAGGGAGTTCAAGACGGAGACGCGACCTCCGAACCCGGCCTTCTTGACGTAGGCGTGCAGGCACCGGGCCAGCGCCAGGGACCCGAGCCCGGCGGAGGCAGACACGGCAAAGACCACGGTGGCGGCGTTCGGGGCGGCGTGGGGCCTCATGGAGGCGAAGACACGCAGGGCCGTCGCGGGGCGTCCGAGGGTGGCGAGGCCCGAGATGACGGCGGTCCAGGCGACGACGTCCCTGTGCGGCATTCCGTGGAACACCCGCAGGGCATGGTCGGCGGAGCCGTGTCGGAAGTAGGCGGTGAGCAGGACGGTCTGCAAGAAGGGGTCGGGCCGGAATCCGAGGAGGAGGGCGTGTGCGTGGAGCGACATGGTGGCGGCGGGGCGGTGTTGAGCAAGGAAGAGAAGGTGTGGAAGTCGGGAGGGACGCTGCGGCAGAGCATTTTGGAGTAGATGAAGAGTGGGTCGACGGAGATGGCGATGGCGGTGTTGAAGGAAAGGGGTTGGTCATGGCGGAGAAGAGGGAGGCGGCGAAGGAAGGATCGGCGTCGGCGACGCGGTGGAGGAGACTGCTTGCGACGAAGGGATTGCGGAAGAGGCCGGCGACGACGGCGTTGACGAGGATGGAGCAGAGGCGGGGGAGGGAGGGACGGTGCAAGAGGAGCTGGAGGCGGGGGTGCCGTTGAAACAACCGGTTGCTCCGCACCCAACATGGAACCTCCTCCTCTCTTATAGGGAGAGGGGCAATTTAGTCCTTTCATCATCGTTGAACCGAAGCACATGGGTCGGACCAAAAACCCACTGTGCTTTATATTATAGATAAGTAGGTAGCGGTTGGCCCTGTTGTTGTTGTTGACTAGTGTAGCCCTAACTAGACGACGATGTTGCTACTGCGGGGTCTTCAATTGTATATTTGGGTGTAGCATCCGCTACCCTAGTAATAAAATAAGAGAACAAGGGATTATTTTTATTTGAATAGGAAATCCTAAAAAAATAAAATTATCATGAAAGAAGAAAATTGGTATTTTAGTAATTTGGATTACCATAGAGCAGTCTAAGCCTGTAAATACAATAGGTGAACCATAGGTCGATTATGGTGAAATGAAACCTAAAATAATTTAGAACATTATTTCATAATATTCTTGAATTTATGTAATTGTATAGAAAAAGTTTAGAATTTATTTTAAAATACTGTCTATAGGAAGTTTAGCCCACAACGTGTCAATAAGATTGTGGTAGGACAACTTGTGACCCAAGTAGTTAGAAATGATTCCTAAGCCTTACAAAATATCTTAGAATAATATTTAAGAAATTTTAAAAAAATTTAGAATTTATTAGAATTTATTTTCATAAAAAATTATTTATTTATAATTAAATAATATCATGTATAATTTTAATAGAATCTTAAAAATTATTTTAGTCCCAAATTTTTATAGTAGTGTTATTTTTAGTAATAGATTTTCCCCTTTTTATCATGTTTTTTAAATTTATTTACTATCTATTTTAATGTACTTAAGCCTAACACTATTTTTAATTAATAGGTTGTAGAATTAATAAAAGGAAGCGGATCAAAAGCCCCCCTTAGAAAATTCCCTAAAAATTCCATCACTCTCAGCCATCCATTTAATGTTAATATTAATGTTGATATTAATATTAATGTTAAAATTAACATTAAATACTAAAATTAACATTAAACTTAACATTAAAATTAATATTAACATTAACATTAACATTAATATTAACATTAACATTAATATTAACATTAACATTAATATAAAAATAAAAATAAAAATTAATATTAACATTAACATTAATATTAACATTAATATTAATATTAATATTAACATTAACATTAACATTAATATAAAAATAAAAATAAAAATAAAAATTAATATTAACATTAACATTAATATTAACACTATTATTAACATTAACATTAATATTAACATTATTATTAACATTAATATTAATATTAACATTAAATTGACGGAGGGTTTTTAGGGGGTTTTCTAAGGAGGGCTTTTGATCCGCTCCCTTAATAAAAACATAATCTTAACCTAACTGGCCACCCACCAGCCTCGGTCCCACCCATTTGGTCAAACTCACTCTTTGACCTAGATACAACCCTCCCCTCTATTCCTATATACATAGTTTCTTTTCTAAAAACCCTAGTTTCTCCCTCTTGTCCTTTTGCTTTCTCAAGTCCAACATCTTTTTTTCAAATTAAACATAAGGTTCGGAGGAGCTAAATTTTTTATTTTTCTCGCAAAATTTACAAATATATATATATATATATATATATATATATATATATATATATATATATATATATATATATATATATATATATATATATATATATATATATATAATTCCTTAAAATTATTTTTGGTTGATTTTAGAAACTCTTTTGATTGCCCAAAAAAATTAAATAGAAAACTAAATCTGCATAACTCATTGGTACTAAAATTTGAATCGCTCATGGATCTGAGGAGGTTTTATACCCCTAACAATTTTCTATGACCTAACATCTAGACTATCATATACTGAAAGTAAAGCAATAAAATAATGTGGGCAAATTACGTTAACTATCCCTTTTATTTCAAATAAATGTATTTACTAGTATTTATGGCTTTTCTATTAAGAAACTTACTGCTGAATTCATCAGAAAATTTGTGTCAAATTGTAGGAGTCATATCTCGAAATATAAAAACATCTTTATTGAAATTTTTTGAGCCTCTTAATCAATATGTCAACTTAGCATGAATAAAATTTCAGAATAAAATATTCTGTTTACTACGAGTTGTGATTCTTCTACCAGTGCTGGTCATGTTTTGGACTGAAAATCGTTAAAAAATTTCTCTAATCTAAAAACTTCATAGAACTGTATGTTGGGAAATTCTCATAGATTATATTAGTCAAATACTGTTGGCCTTACTTTCTACAATTTTTGGAATTCTTTTATTAGCCCTACAGGATTTAAGAAGACTGTAAACTAATTAGAAAGCACGAATCGGGTGCTATATGAATTAAACCCTAAGAGACTAGTGACGTTTAGCAAGTAATCTAATGTTGTGACTATTGTTTGTTTGTGATATATTTTCCTTGGGTGTAGTAGATGGATCTTTCCTCGATACATTTCGTATCAATTTGAAGGCTAATGCAAGTACCACTACAGATATTTTATTCATGTTTTTTACATTTGATTGTAGCATGTTTTAGTTAGAACTATTGTATAAAAAAATTATGTGCATGCTATATTCTTGATGTTGCACGTGCGTAAAATTCTAGTTTGTTATATACATTATTGATTCAAGTAGTCCTAGTTACTTCAGTTATTGTTCAAATTTAAGTTTCTAGTTATTGATTGATTCTAGTATGATAAGTGCGATTATAGGAAAAAAAAACACCTAGTAGGTATGTGGATTTAGTCTAGTTATTGTCTCATATGAGGTAGTTATATACCATTTCAGTCTAGTTTCTCATCGGTAATACACTTGTGTATTTTCAATGAGATCATCCCAAGCCGTCCACATACCGAAAAGAGTTCAATGAAACACATGTACAAAGTGGTACGTATGTATTGATCTATTGTTGACCACATTCAGCCTTTACGTGTATAATTTTCAAACCATGATATTCTAGTTATTTTTATTGATATTTTTAGACGTAAGAAAAGTAGCATCAAACTAATCACAGGTAAACAACCATTTAAAAAATTATCCATACATGCCTTGAAATAAACAAATATTTTTTGAAAGTTATTAGTTCCTATAGTCTATAAAACATTTTTTTCGCATGATTTGTTTCTATACTTATAAAAGCATATGTTTTAAGACTACCATATGCAAATATAACTACCATTAATTTCAGCTAATATATTTTTTTGGACTTTCCAAGCTTTAGAGTCTTTAATATGTATTCGATGATATCTACACATATCATTTAAAATATGTGATGGACTATATGAATGGTTATCTCTAATTTTACCAATAACCCATGTTGTAGTAGCTAATGGGTAATCTCCTATTGTAAGTCCACCTAAATATAAGAATGTCGAGTTTCTAATATACGAATAACAAATGTTTTGCCTTCACCAATGGCTTTAGCGTATACTCTCCAATAACAACTTGGATCATCACAAACGTATACAATTTTTTTGGTTACTTTTAGAATAGTTAGCAAGTAAATTATGTTCAATTACTATATCACTTATAAAACTTCTAAACTGAAAATAAGATTCAATTATTTTTTTGAAAATGAGTGCTGACATTAAAATTATTATCAACATTATCATCTAAATCAACAATTAAACATCACTAATTTCATCATTATCTCTTCATTTAATACACTTATGTTTTCAATAAATGGAACATTTGGTTTGAAGAACTAGGACCAACATTAAATGCAACTCGCTGAATATAGGACTTGATTCTGAAGAAACCATTCCATAACGAGAAAATGATCTTAATTCAATCGGTCCCATTCAATCGATCTTGACCAATCGATTTTGACTAAATCGATAGCGACAGTGTTCCTTTCTCGCGTACCCTGTGGACGAAAAACAAGGTAAGACGTAGGGACGGGGCAGTACACTATAACCAACTAAGAAAAAGTTTCGTCCTCGAAACTTAAGAAGATAACCTACCGCTAGGAAAACAAAAATTTTTTTTCCTTCATCTCGGACTCAAGTTCCTAGGTCGACTCCTCGACTGCATGGTTCTTCCAGAGCACGTAAACGAGAGGGATAGCACGATTTCAAAGCAGTTATCCTTGTGCTCCAAGATTTGTACAGGCTCTTCTACTTATGATAAGTCTGCCTTCAGATTAAGCGGACCAAAATCTACCACATGGCTCAGATTATGTACGTACTTACGCAATTGAGAGATGTGGAAGACATCATGCACATCCGATAGTGCTGGCGACAATGCAATCTGGAAAGCTACTGGGGTGACTCGCTTCAATATTTTGAAAGGTTCTACAAATCATGTATTAAGTTTGCCCTTGTAAGCCTACTTTCGAGAATAAATTTTTACATATAAATTTTTTCTTTTTTTTTTCAAAAACATTTTTACAAATTCATTGTATGATGATTCTTTATACCATTTAAACATGGTATTAGTTTTTATGTTATAATAATATATTGGGCTTCTTAGCCTAGCCCATCACTTTAGTTTTAATTGTTAGGATAAGTTTTATTGGAACTAGAGTGGAGAGCATGTGCTTAGCACAGCTCATTTCTATTCTTCCTTGAACACTGTTTGTAACAAACTCTCAAAATTTCAACGAATTTCTTTCTCCTTCCATTTTGGGCCAACTAGTCATGTGCAGCAACAAACTCAATTCCATTTTCCCTCTAATTCTTCTTTCTCTTACAAAATTTCCCAACTGCCTATATAACCAGTGATTCATTCTCTAAAAATTTCTGTTATGAGCTCCATTACTCCTTGCTCTAACAGCTGTTTCCTTCTTCAACAAAGTTCCTGAGCATCCCTGTGAAGAAGAAACTTCCATGGCGTGGGTGGATGAATGAGGAGATGATCGTTGCTCTTGAAGGCTCTGGCAACAGCAGGGGAATTCATTCTTTGTCGATCGTTCAGGAAGGATGGATCGATTTAGTGGTATGAAATTTTCATCTAAATTCTTTGATTTGATTTGATTCTTAATCAAATTCCTGATCCAGATCTAAATTGCTGCTCCTTACATTTTAGATCCTTTTCGAAGATCCTTTAGAAATTGTTGAGAACTCTGTTAAAATTGATCGATTACTCTTTGGTTCATCATCTGGATTGAAGATCATCCGTAGTAAATACCAAATCTTTCTCAAATCACATCTCAGTTGTTTAAATCCTAAAACTTCTTTTAAGATAAAATTTAATCCATGTTTAGGAACGTCTGTTCCTGAGCTGAAATCGAATCAGATCTGAACTAAGGATTAGAGTGAGTATCCTACTTCATAATTCATTTTCTGAGAATTCAAGGATCGGTTGAGTGCAGGATGAAGTAAAATTTGATGATAAATTTCTTGTTTTCCATTCGATTTGGATCAGGGGGGGGGGTGAGATCTCAAATTACTTGGAATCAGTGTTAGAACTCTCAATTAAATTGATTCTTTGAAGGTACCCCTAATTGCTTCCTTAGTTGTTTATATTTGAATACATTTCATATGTACTGTAGAGTATCGGGATATTATTTAGTTAGCTCTGTTAACTCTTAGTCTCAATATATTTGATGATGATTTTGGGATGAGATATCATATTGGCAGTAAACCATGATCAATAACAGGTAGTCAGAATAGTTTTACTAAACTAATTCATGAACCCTATCTTGATGTATCCTAAGAATTGGAAGTGTCCTGCTATTGATGTAGAATGGAGCAAGTAACCTTGCAAGTCTTCTGCTGGATGAAGTTAATGTTAGTTCTGCAGGTTGAAGGAGAGGTTAAGAACACTAAAATTATGATAAACATGAGCTGAGTGTTTGACCTTATGCCTAGGTGAACTTGGGTTTTATAGTCTCCTTATTAATACTGTGTTGTTCCTTTGTTAGCTAAATTCCAATTATAGGATCTGTAATTGGTTTTCTGTTAAGGATGTTTTGATAAATCAATCTGATTACATCTAAAATTGGATAACTGGGAATCATTTCTGAACTCTTGAGGGTTAATTTCAGAACAGTTGGAGGAAACTGTCATGAACAGGTGATTAGTATCAGTGCATAGATCAAGATTGATATAGGTGAGTCCTGATGAGGACTGATACATGAGAATCCCATGGGAGATTGACCTACATCAACTCTACTTAATGATCCTCACCTGAACCTAGGTATTGACTTTGTAACTGAATGTATCATTTATGTTATAGACTGAATTTGTTCTCAAGTTTTTGCCTGGACTGAACTGACCCATGTCCCATGTCTTGTTAGGCTGATTTGTTCAGTTTTAATTAAGATTGAACAACACCTGAGAATTGGAAACTAGGACTGAATTGTCCTCATGTTCTGTTGAGACTGAATTGTATAAATTCCTAGTTAGGATTTAACCTTAGAACTATTAGCAAGTTTAGGTATTGTTTTATAAGGAAACCTGGTCAGCAACCTGAACTAAAGGGTGAGTTTAACTGATATAGTAAACTTGTGGAAGTCACATAATTAGTTGATGCAGTTAGACTGGGCTGATGTCTAAATAGTTGGCTTAGCATCATGAATCAGGGAAGTGAAACAGGGGATTTTTGATACTTAACCTGGTGAAACTATATGGTAACCTAGCCTATAAGAGTCCTGTGTAAGCCTAGGATATTTTACCCATTTTTTGTATGGTTGAAGTTCAAGTTGTAGGAATATCTGCTTAAAGCCTGCAGGAAAAGTTCCTGGAGATAGTGAACTTGGGACTGAATTGTTCAGTCCTATTTAGGACTGAATAATACCTGGATTTTTGCAGCCTGTAATATGAGATTGAGGAGTGATGTTTGGCAGTTACCTCAAATTGGTTGGAAGATTTCTAGGTTTGATATTGGGTTCAAACCTGAACTTGATACCCAACAATCAGTTTCATTCCTGGTTGATTTAGTGTTAATTTCAGTTTGTATGAAATAGGATTGAATTGGATGAACTGAACTGAATTGTATGAAATAGGATTGAATTGGATGAACTGAACTGAATTGTATCAGTCCTACAAACCTAAACTGTTAATGCCTATTTCCTTTAGTTGAATATGGGTAGTTCCTACCACTACAGTTAGGAGACCATGGTACCAAATTGATGGTTGGCCATTCTAGGAGCTATGGCACATATGGGTTAGTAATGTATAATAAGAATTTAATGATAGATTGTCTCATACTTTAGGATATTATTTTAGATGTATAAATTGGATAAGGTAGAGTTTATGTATATAAGATAGGTTTAGTGTTTAAACCAAATTATGTTGAATGACCTTTTAGGCTAGAAATAACTACCTTTAAATTGTTGACTTATCAATTGTAATTATAAACAGGAGGATTCCCAGCTCTACTACCCTTTCTCGATCACCCGGAGCAAGGCAAGTATACTCTTCGGATTTGTTCATTTCTCATGTCTTACATGTTCATTCTTGAATCTCCTTGATTGACACGATGTATCACGGTATTGTCTGGTTTCATGTTTCATGTATTACTTGTGTCTGGGAGGGAAAATACTATAGATATGTGATCAAACCCTGTTACTATTCATGTGAATAGCTTGGGTCCTGTATCGTGTACGCGGGACCAAAGCCGTACCATTTCATGTTCATTGCATCTACCCAAGCCGATCACACAATCTAGATGTATTTCAATATTACACGTGTCAGGATTCAGGTTGTATTTCAGGATTCATGGTTGTATTTCATGTTCAGGTTGTATTTCATGATTCAGGTTGTACTTCATATTCAGGTTGTATTTTATGTTCAGGACTCATACCATGTTTTCTGTTTTACTTTCAGTATTTCCTGCTCAGTTTCATGTCTTATCTCATTTTCTGTACTTATATATATTCCCTGTTTCTTGATTCATACCATGTTGTTCATGTTCATTTTCTTGGATATACTTAGCTTCGCTCCTGACTAGGATATGTTGCAGGTGCTTGTAGGATATTGTTCTACTCTATGGGCTAGAGCTCAGGATATTAGCTGTGCAGGATGAGACTTAGCTTGAGACTTCAGGTTTAGACTACTTAGCTTTACTTTTAGATATTGACTTTAGAGTTCATAGCCCTTTTCATTCCTGTTGATTCTGGTACCTTATGATATCTGGATTTGTGAATTATGGTAATTTTTCTGGGACACGTTATAGATGCTGTAATTTTTACTTGTCTTGATTATCTGGTTAGATTTCCCTAGCTTTTGGTACAGCTCACTTCATTGTGTCTAACAATGAAGGCTGGGCGTGTCCGACTCGTGTCCGATTATTCGGGAGCGGGTCGTGACATGATTTTAGCGGTGGTCCATGCAGGTCTATCCTAATGGTACCTAGGTCTTAGCGTACTATTGGGGGACTTGATTAAACTAGGAAAACTTGATCACAGCATAAAAAAAATTGAAAAATAAGGGTATACCAGGTATATCATGTATATTGATTTCAATAAACACTTGTTGTTTTTAGGTCTAGGTTATTTAACAGTTTTCTATTTTTCAGATAGTTCAAGCACGCAAAACCGGAATGGTTGATCCACCTATACTTGAGGTTTTCGAGCTTTCACCCCGCAGGTCGTCTCTACTATCCCCATGGGTAGTATGTAGTTGACAGAGATGTTTGAAGAGTCCCTTGACACCCAGAGGGAGCATGCCATCCTTTTCTAAGCCAAATTTGTGGATACACTCTCCGAGCCAAGAAGGACTTCTGACTTCCAGACCCTCAGACCTTTGGACTTCTCCGACACCGAGCGCATATCTTGCACCGAGGAGCATATCGAGAATCTGGAGCCGCCACTGAAGATCATCCAAGCCAATGAGGACCCAATTCCTCTAAAGATTGAAGTCACCAACTGGAAGATCCAGCTCGTAGCACATACAACAAGATGGGAAGCTAAAGCCCAGGAGAGACATGAAGACTTATCACGAAGACATCAACCACCCTGGACCCACAAAGCATCGCAACACTCAGACAGTGCTTATTCAGTCATATCATCAGCTGCATCATCAGAGGCAGATTCAGGCCACAATCGTTGTGTATTCTGCAAGAGGACGGGACATCATGATTGACAAGTGTCATAAGAGGCTCGAACTCTGTTTATACTATGGAACTTTTGCCCACCAAATAAAGGATTGTCAGCAAGTCGCGGATCACAATGGCTGAAGAGCAGTAGGATCGCAGCAGCCAACACACCAGCAGCCGTATATTCCTGCCGGAGCCCTGTACTTTAGCTCCAACAGAAGATTCAGATTCAACCGACGATCATTTGTATTTTCTGTCGTCGCCAGGACACCACTACGTCGAGTGCCGCAAGAGACGGAGGTTATGCTTGTACTACGGATCGCTTGCCCATCAAGTCAGGGATTGTCGGGGGTCGTTGATCGTACTACCCAAGGACGAGCACGAGGAACACGAGTACCACATAAGAAGGACCCGCCTCTCCAGATTCCGCAATCACATGTAGCACTACCGCAAGGACCACCCTACATCGGGACAGTTGAAGAAGCTAAAGTGATTCCATTTTCTGAAGAAGTACTGAAGACGGACTGAAGACAGAAGACTCTCTTGCATGGTAGGAGAAATCGTGGATCATGATTCGTAATCCGTTTCTTGGACTTTCCCTCAGCACCTAAAACTCCCTTGTTGTCTATTCAAGAATAGCTAGACTTTGTTTTCTATTCTGGAACCTTGTTTGCTATTCAAGATGTATTTCGAGAGATTGTTCCTATTCTAGAATCTTGTTCGTAACTCTGCTCTTATTCGAGATAAAGTTTCCTATTCTAAAGATCTTATTTTCTATTCGAAACTCCAGTTTCTATTTCAAAATTCTGTTTTTTTTCGTTCAAGGTTGTTTCATGTTCACTATTAGATATCCTGCTCACTATGCATGACCCTGTCTTCTATTTGGCTTCTATTCAAAAATTATGTCTCCTATTCAGAATTTGTTACAATTAGTAAATTTTGTTCCTGCTCAAAGTTCAGTTTTCCTATTCGGGGATTGTTGAAATTTGATTCCTATTCAAAAAATTGTTTCTTTTCACCATTCAGGACATTGTTTGAAGATTTCAGTTTCTACTAAAGGTTTTGACTCATTCCTTATATGAGATTTTGTTTTCTCTTTGTGACTTGTTTTCTCTTCGAGAATTTGTTTCTGTTTACAACCTTGTTTCGATCTTGTTATTATTGAGACTTGCACCTTGTTTTATATGCACGATTCGATACTTGTTTCCTATTCATAGATTGATACCCTGTTCTCCATTCACTCTTCATAGCCTTGCTCTCTGTTTGAGATTTCTATTCAAGATTTTGTTTCATATTCGCGGCTTTGTCGATGGTTGACTTCCTATCCGAGATTGTTTTCTATTAAATTTTTTCCATTCGAGGTATTGTTCGAAACTTCCTTGCCATTCGAGATTATGTTATACTTTGATTACTGTACAAGGTTTCTAGTCCTTGTCCTGAGACTTTGCCTTTCCTCTGATACCTTGCTTCAGTTCATCCTTCGGGACTCTGTTATCCATTCGGGATAATGTCCCATATATGAAATTTTGTTATCATTCCAGATTTCATTTGAGATTTCGGTTACTATTCGAAACTTTATTCCTTATTTGCGTTCACTACTCCTTGTTTGGATTCCTTGTTGCTTCTTAGTACCTAATAAACCCTTGTATTCTAATAGTCAGATAACCTCACCATTTTCGTGACTTGGACTATTGGAACTCATTTTGAATCCCTTAAAACTCTTTTGAAATTCCTAGGGATAAAGTCGAGAGGCTATTCAATGACCTACTTTGGCATGTCAGTTGCGCTGCAGCCATTATCTGGATTATGGAGACTGAGGGTTCACTGCAGCCAGCAGTGCACTGGCGAGACATAAACTCTAAGTTGAGGTGATTTCAGACATTCATAGGTTTTTGAGTATTGTCGAGACTTTGTTATATTCTGCATGTCTTGATCTCTTGGGTTGTTTCGTCAATGATTGTTGGAAAATGGATAAGGTTGACAGAATATTCGGTGACATATTATTATTTGAGTCACGGAGCCAAAAATTCACTGCAGCCAGATATACACTGGCGGGACAGGGATTCTAAGCAAAGTGATTTCAAATACCTACATGTTCCTGGATATCATGGAGACTATATTTCCTTTTCATATGATTATTGGTTTTTGAGAATCACAAATCCTTGCATGTTCATCTTGATTCGATACTAATACCTCCTGAGTATTTCGTACGTTTCCTCAATCAGCCCTTGCTAACTTCTCTTCTAGTATTTCATCGTTAGATCATTGATTTCCTCAAAATTATACATTGCCAGATTTTGATTTCGTACCTCGTTTGTGTATTGTCTAAACTTCGATCTTAAATCATGTCTATCTTACCATGATTTTCATATCTTATTCTAGTCCACTTGTGTTAAACTATCAATTTTGATCATACTTGGTAGTTGTGCCTTCATGATTTTGCTCCTCTAAGTTGTAATTGAAATTTCATTCCATCTCGTGCCTATTTAATTCTTGATCATTGTTAAATCGTGTTATTTCAACCTCTTATATGTAATGATCATACTTGGTCTCAAGGCTCAGGGCATTGCAGAGTTGCACAAGATCGGCAGAAGCATGGGCAGACAGTAGCAGACGACCGTTAGAGTTCGCAATTGGAGATATGGTGTTCCTGAAGATCCCACCAACCAGAAGCACCATTCGTTTCGACAGAGGCAGGAAGCTCAGCCCAGATACTTCGGGCCCTTTGACGTGACGACAGAGATTAGCAAAGTGGTGTATCGACTTACACTTCCTGCTAGCTTGGAGGGAGTACATGTTGTTTTTCACGTGTCTCAGCTTCGACGCTACATTCTGGATCCGAGCCATGTGGTGGATTACTTAGAGCTAGAGGTGGGTCTGAGCTTGACCTACGAGGAGCAGCCTATGGAGATCCTTGATCGAAGGGTGCGGAACCAGACTATCCCACTTGTCCGCGTAATGTGGAGACACCACTCTCCGGGAGAGTCCACGTGGGAGCGCGAGGACGAGATGCAGGATCGCTACCCCAGTTTGTTCACTTGATTGTATCTTGGTTTTTGAATTTTTTTCAGTAAACCAATTGTTGGATTTACTATTTCATGGTTTTGATTGAGAGTCAATGTTTTTCATTCCAATTTCGAGGACGAAATTTTTTTTGAGGGGGGAGGTATTTGTAAGCCTACTTTCGAGAATAAATTTTTACATATAAATTTTTTCTTTTTTTTCAAAAACATTTTTATAAATTAATTGTATGATGATTCTTTATACCATTTAAACATGGTATTAGTTTTTATGTTATAATAATATATTGGGCTTCATAGCCTAGCCCATCACTTTAGTTTTAATTGTTAGGTTAAGTTTTATTAGAAGTAGAGCGGAGAGCATGTGCTTAGCACAACTCATTTCTATTCTTCCTTGAACCCTGTTTGTAACAAACTCTCAAAATTTCAACAAATTTCTTTCTCCTTCCATTTTCGGCCAGCTAGTCATGTGCAGCAACAAACTCAATTCCATTTTCCTTCTAATTCTTCTTTCTCTTTCAAATTTTTCCAACTGCCTATATAACCAGTGATTCATTCTCTAAAAATTTCTGTTATGAGCTCCATTACTCCTTGCTCTAACAGCTGTTTCCTTCTTCAACAAAGTTCCTGAGCATCCCTGTGAAGAAGAAACTTCCATGGCGTGGGTGGATGAATGAGGAGATGATCGTTGCTCTTGAAGGCTCTGGCAATAGCAGGGGAATTCATTCTTTGTCGATCGTTCAGGAAGGATGGATCGATTTAGTGGTATGAAATTTTCATCTAAATTCTTTGATTTGATTTGATTCTTAATCAAATTCCTGATCCAGATCAAAATTGCTGCTCCTTATATTTTAGATCCTTTTCGAAGATCCTTTAGAAATTGTTGAGAACTCTGTTAAAATTGATCGATTACTCTTTGGTTCATCATCTGGATTGAAGATCATCCGTAGTAAGTACCAAATCTTTCTCAAATCACATCTCAGTTGTTTAAATCCTAAAACTTCTTTTAAGATGAAATTTAATCCATGTTTAGGAACGTCTGTTCCTGAGCTGAAATCGAATCAGATCTGAACTACGGATTAGAGTGAGTATCCTACTTCATAATTCATTTTCTAAGAATTCAAGGATCGGTTGAGTGCAGGATGAAGTGAAATTTGATGATAAATTTCTTGTTTTCCATTCGATTTGGATCGGGGGGTGACATCTCAAATTGCTTGGAATCAGTGTCAGAACTCTCAATTAAATTGATTCTTTGAAGGTATCCCTAACTGCTTCCTTAGTTGTTTATATTTGAATACATTTCATATATACTGTAGAGTATCGGGATATTATTTAGTTAGCTCTGTTAATTGTTTGTCTCAATAAATTTGATGATGATTTTGGGATGAGATATCATATTGGCAGTGAACCATGATCAATAACAGGTAGTCAGAATGGTTTTACTAAACTAATTCATGAACCCTATCTTGATGTATCCTAAGAATTGGAAGTGTCCTGCTATTGATGTAGAATGGAGCAAGTAACCTTGCAAGTCTTCTGCTGGATGAAGTTAATGTTAGTTCTGCAGGTTGAAGGAGAGGTTAAGAACACTAAAATTATGATAAATATGAGCTGAGTGTTTGAACTTATGCCTAGGTGAACTTGGGTTTTATAGTCTCCTTATTAATACTGTGTTATTCTTTTGTTGGCTAAATTCCAATTATAGGATCTGTAATTGGTTTTCTGTTAAGGATGTTTTGATAAATCAATCTGATTACATCTGAAATTGGATAACTGGGAATCATTTCTGAACTCTTGAGGGTTAATTTCAGAACAGTTGGAGGAAACTGTCATGAACAGGTGATTAGTATCAGTGCATAGATCAAGATTGATATAGGTGAGTCCTGATGAGGACTGATACATGAGAATTCCATGGGAGATTGACCTACATCAACTCTACTTAATGATCCTCACCTGAACCTAGGTATTGACTTTGTAACTGAATGTATCATTCATGTTATAGACTGAATTTGTTCTCAGGTTTTTGCCTGGACTGAATGACCCATGTCCCATGTCCTGTTAGGCTGATTTGTTCAGTTTTAATTAAGATTGAACAACACCTGAGAATTGGAAACCAGGACTGAATTGTCCCCATATTCTATTGAGACTGAATTGTATAAATTCCTAGTTGGGATTTAACCTTAGAACTATTAGCAAGTTTAGGTATCTTCAGTCTTTCCGAATGAGCCTGACCTTCTCCATGGTCCGTTCCATCAGCTCCGGGCTAAGAATTTGCCGCTCTCCGACTTCGTCCCAGCAAATAGATGATCTGTACTTCCATATGTACAAGGCTTCGTACGGCGCCATCTGAATGCTGGATTGATAATTGTTATTATATGCAAATTCGGCCAAAGTTAGATGAACGTCCCAACTCGACTTGAAGTCGTTTGCGCAGAGCAGTAACATGTCTTCGAGAATCTGATTTACACTTTCCGTTTGGCCATCGGTTTGGGGATGGTAGGTCGAGCTAAAGTTCAACTTAGTACCCAGAGCTGACTGGAGGCTACTCCAAAGTGCAATAGAAACCGTCCATCCCGATTAGAGATGATAGATACTGGGACTCCATACAGCCGCACTATCTCGTCAAGATAAATTTGTGATAGGCGATCGACGCTCCAAGTAACTTTGATGGCAATAAAATGTGCTGACTTGGTTAGTCAATCGACAATGATCCAGATGGAATCATTTTCCCGTGGCGTCTTCGGCAAACCAAAAATAAAATCCATGCACACGTGCTGCTACTTTCATTCTGGAAACGTTAGGTTCTGCATTTTCCCGCTGTTAGGCCATGCATTGCAATACGAAGAGCACCGCATCTCTTTTCATTCCATGCCACCAGAAGGTCGTGCAGAGGTCCTTGTACATCTTGGTACTGCTTGGATGTATGGTATATTTCGTATTGTGCCTCCAATAATATCTTATTTTGCAGTTCTAAGTCACCTGAAATGCATATCCTACCTTTCAATCGTAGCACGCCGATCTCATTTTTCGTAAAGTCGGTCCGCCTATCCGTTGAAATTAGTTCTCGTATTTTCTCCAGGTACGGATCATTCTTCTGGGCGGTCTTGATCTTTTCCTGTCATGACCCGTACCCTGTTTAGGGGTACGAGCACGTGGGTACGTCCAGCCTACGCAGCAGTATCGGCGGTAGAACGCTGTAAAGGTCATCTAGAATCTATAGAATCTAAGACACAATAATATAACATGTCATCTCCGCACGGAGGAATATAACCACAACTCAATCACATAATTCTAAGGAAGATAAACACGATGATAAAGATAAAGATAAAGATGAGATAAATAGTCTGAAATAGTGCCGGGCCACATTCACAAGTTCAGAGACCAAGACATAAAACAATATCCCAAAATAAATACTACAAGTCTCAAAGTATCAAACTGGAATGTAATCAAGACAAAATCTAGGTAAACTAGGTCACTACTGGCGGTGTGTCCTCTACGAGCATCGGGTCCACAGGCTGGTCCTGGTCGTAGGCTCCATCTATGCCAAACCCGTAGTAGGTCGGGCAATCTGCATCTAAATTCTCTGAAAAATAATGGGGGTTATCCTGTCAGGATATGAGCAAGTAAAAACGCCAATAGCAGTTCCATGTGAATTGACAAATACTATAAGAGACAATCATAATGAAATACAAGATAGAATATCAAGACTGAAAGTAAAACGGTACAAGAGAACTTGATATCATGTCATGTGTGAGATATACGATAAAACTGGAATATAAATAAATGGAAAGTAATTTGCGGTATGATGTAAACACAAAAATAAAGTGCCATAAGATATTAGAGCGTTATGTGATCGGCTTGGGTCAAGATCAAGCTGTTCCATTTGACCGGCTATGCACAGGTAGTATAATAATGTAGGGATCAGGCCGGCCAAAATGGAAAGCTATGCACAAGTAGTATAAGGTCAGGCTACACCCTACGTGTGGTAAGGGTGGAGCTATGCACAAGTAATAAACAAGTAGGGGTAATGATCACATAACCTCTAATAACTCCCCATCCCCGAGTAGTATAATAAATCCAGACATGACAGGTCATGACACGAAATTCGAAGAGCAGGGGGCCAGCCCACTCCCAAATCGGTGTCTATACAAGTACAGGAAACAATATCGAACAATGTACTCATATACCAGGTAAACCAGGAATGACATCTCATGACGAAATTCACGTATACTAGTCCGTGTATCCTCGTGTCGAGAATCAAGTATAACACTACAACTGAATCGGATATAGTAGATATCAAGACAATGAAAACTATCAGAGAATATACTCGCCTGTTGTCCTGAGCTGAGAAAATCGAAACTACAACCCACTCAATGAGCCACGGACGGTCAACTCGCACAACTGTCTCCTAATGCTGAAACAGACATTACCAACATTCTCAGAATGGTCAAATTAGCTAGAAATGCCTATCCATAAGTCCAATTCTGGACACAGGGGCAAAACGGTAATTTCGAATCAAAATGATGTCCGCCGTTGGACCCACCTTGCACCAAAAAATGTGCCAGAATCTACGGTCTCTAAATTCATCAAACTATATGTCTACAGGTCCGGTTTGACGAGACGAACTCAACGGTATGTCCAATTTTGGATTCCGGTGGACTGTGCACAAAATCACCCGTTTAGTGGGATTGTGGGCCCACCAAAATAGCGTCCCGATCAACGGCCTCAGAATCGGACCAAACTTGGCATACAGGACCAGAAAAATATTTTGAGTCCAATGGCGCAAGTTTCGTCGTGATTTGATGAGTGTGCACAAAGTAATTGACAAATATGTAAAAGGCCGATACGGTGGATTTTTGACGGATACGCATCAAATTCGTCGTGCACACGTGACCAATTTGAATTTCGTCAAAGCCCACACGACCACGAAGTCGATACGCACCTTTCGATACTTTCGGTTCGTGACCACGTCGCCCGGATTGACGGGACAGACGGCGTATCGAGACAATTTTCTAAAAATTCACTTTTGAAAATCAATTTTTTCTCCAACTTCACAAACCAATAACTTTCTGTACAGTACATGAAATTTAATTCTACAAAAAAAGTTTTAAAGCCCTATAGGTTGTCTACAAGTCTCTTCAGACCGATTTTGAAAACTCGCAACACGCTGGTCGCAAATCGGCCACAAAGTTGGGGTTTCGGGACAGTTTCTAAATCCAGAAAAATCGAGTTTTTTCTTGATTTTGGAACTCGTTTTTCATCGCACATGGTGCAAATCGGCACGAAATATTTGAAGGAAATTAAAGGTGTTTTTGTTGGGATCATACCTGACCAAGTGGTTCGTAAAACGACGAAGCGAGGAAGGAGAAATCTATTTCCGAAGTTGGCTCTTCGCTGACAGTTTCCGTGCGCGGGTGGGATGCTCATTGTACGTTTTCCGGCGATGGACGGCCACGGGTTGGTCGTCGGCGACGTCGGGGTGCACGTTGGGTTGGGGTGACGGCTAGGGTTTGGGTTTTGTAAAAATTCCTCTCTCCCTCTCTCTCTGAATATGTATATATTATATATATACCTACGGGTTAACCACTCGGGTTAATAAAGAACCCATGGGGCCGCTCGGGTTTACATGGAAAGGGAGCACGGTTTGTTAGCAGCTACTGCTGCTGCTGGGGCTTTGTTGGGGAGGGGTTGGCGCATGTGTGTGTGTGTTTGTTTGTTTTTTCTTTTCTTTCTTTACCTTAAGCTATTATATATATATATACATACACATACATAAATACATGCATACATACATACATACATACTTACATACATATATTATATACACATATACGTATTTTTATTTATATAAAATAAACCCATAATATTTACCCATTAATATATAAATATATTTATATATATATCCCATAAATGGAATAATAACTAAATATATATATAAATAAAAATCAGAATTTATTTATAACAAAACTAAATATTTTATTTTTTATATATATTAAATATATTAAACTTTTATAAATAAAAACTCTATCAGTAAAATACTTATTTAAATAATAATATAAAAATACTAACAATAATATTTAAATAATATTAAAAAAATAAAATAATGTAAATGACCATATTAGCCTTATTCAGAAAAAGTGGGGGTGACAAATCTACCCTCCTAAAAAAAATTTCGTCCTCGAAATTATAGCAAACTAGCACAATAACAGTAGCAAGAACAAAGAAAAAAATACCTCAAGGCTCGAAGAGATAAGGGTAACGCTCCCGCATCTCGTCATCTCTCTCCCAGGTAGACTCTCCTGGAGAGTGATGCCTCCATGCGACACGAACCAAAGGAATAACTTGGTTCCGGAGCACCTTCTTTCGACGATCCAGAATCTCCACAGGCTGCTCTGGATAGCGGAGAGTAGGCCCCACCTCTAACTCGGAGTGATCCAATACGTGACTAGGGTCTGCCACGTACCACCTCAACTGCGATACCTGGAACACGTTATGGACTCCCTCGAGTGTAGGTGGCAAGTCTAGTCGATAGGCCACTGCACCGACCCTTCCAAGAATAGTGAAAGGTCCGATGAAGCGCGGACTAAGCTTCCCGCCTCGGCCAAAACGAATCGTGCCCCATGTCGGAGAAATCCTCAGGAACATCATATCGCCAACCCAGACGCAAGACAAGACTCAATACAAGATCCTAAAGCAAACAATCACCAACAAGCACAAACAGAAAAACTGATACTAACCTCGAACTCTAACGGTCTCTGGTGGCTATCGGCCTAATACTGCTGTCTATCCTGAGCCACCCGAAGTCTATCCCTGATCAACTTAACCTTCTCTGCTGCATCCACCACCATCTTCGGGCCAAGCAAAAATCTTTCACCGACATCGTCCCATGACAAAGGAGTGCGACATCTCCATCCATATAGAGCCTCGAATGGCGACATCTCTATACTCGTCTGATAGCTGTTGTTGTAAGCAAACTCTACCAGGTGAAGATGGTCCTCCCAAGATCCCCCGAAATCTAACACACAAGTATGAAATATATCCTCGAGTGTCTGGATGGTCCTCTCTGACTGTCCGTCTGTCTGGGGATGATACGCGGTACTAAACTTGAGCTGGGTGCCCAAGCTAGTATGCAAACTCCTCCAGAAGTAGAAAGTGAAATGACTATCCCGATCCGAGACTATGCTCATCGGAACTCTGTGTAAATCTGACTATCTACCGTACGTACATCTCTGCCAGCTTCTCCGTAGACAGTCCCACCTTGAAAGACAAAAAGTGGGCCAATTTGGTCAATCTATCAATGATAATCCAAATCGCGTCTTTCCCTCCTGGAGATCGTGAAAGTCCAAGTACAAAGTCTATAGTGATGTGCACCCACTTCCACTTTAGAATGAGTAGTGGCTGAAGCAGACCACCTGGCCTCTGTCTCTCGGCTTTCACCTGCTGGCACACTAAGCATCGAGATACAAACTGAGCTACCTCTCACTTCATGCCATACCAGCATACATGCTCTCTCAGGTCTCTGTACATCTTGTCGGCTCCAGGATGCATAGAGTACTGAGAACGATGCACTTCCTGTAGAATCTCTTCCCGAAGCTCTCCACTCGAAATGCACAATCTAGTACCGTGCCTCAACGACCCATCTTCAGCTATAGAAAAATCGTTTAGCAATCCGGCCTGCAACTGCTCCCTGATGCTCCTCAAGGTCACGTTATCAAACTGTGCTGATCTGACTCTGTCCATCAATGCAGACTGAATCTATAAACCCCACATCTGAACCTCCATGCCCGGAACGATCACCTCGATACCCAAACTATCCAGATCGGTCAATAGATGACGATCTGTCGTCAAATACATAGCGACTGGATACCTGCTTAAGGTATCTGCAACTACGTTGGCCTTCCCTGGATGGTAGTGCAAAAAGATATCGAAGTCCTTCATCAGCTCAAGCCAGTACCTCTGCCTCATGTTCAATTCCTTCTAGGTGGACACGTACTTCAAGCTCTTGTGATTCGTAAAGATCTCAACTTACTGGCACACTCTATCCAGGATATTATACTACACTTATGGGATACTACCTTCTATTGTCTTCCTCAAATGAATACGGATAAATAAGTAGCATGCGGGGCTCAATTGAATGGGACACAAGTGTCATATGGGTAGTAGGCTTAATGTGGGTTGTGTCTATATTTTGGGTTAACAAGTTTGGATCGAAATGTTGTCCCCAATTCGAGTCGAAAATAAAAGTAACTTCGTAGGGTGAATCAAGATTGGGTATTGTGTCAGAAAAGTCGTGTGATAAAATGAAGCACAAAATGGTTTGCCTGAGTGGGACACGAAGGTCATGGGCGTAGGGTGTCTTGTCTAGATCATGCATATGAAGTTGGTTTTGAGAAAACAACTAGTCTTGTGCTCCTAAATTAAAAGTCAGGGCAATGTGCATATGATAATCACAAATAAAAGTGGGAATGGTCAAATGGCCTAAATTGATCCAAAAGTTGTATGATACAAAGATAGTACAAGAGAACGAGTTTGAGTGGGACATGATATATCAAAATGAAGATAATCTTGTCTACTACAAACTCATGAAGGAAGTTTCCAGAGATTGACATCTCTGACGCTCCAGAAATCAAAGTCACGAAAGAACATTCGTCTATCTAGGATACTCTCTCTAGGGTGTCTTCCCAAGTCTTGACGCTGTCTACACAAGGCACTAACTTACCTATATGATATTTGGATGATACTTCTATACTAGGTTACTCATGTCCCTCCTCTAACTAGTCACTTAAAATATTGGTGCCTAAACCTCTATGACACTTGAAATGCTTCGTCTCTAGCTATTAGGGTACTTCTCCTATTCTGGTACCTGGTGCAACTCCTACCTTAATACTTATTAATCACTCTAGGGTTCTTATCTATATTTAATTATCAACAATCATATACAATACTTTCTAACTATACTCTAAACTATTAACACAATTACTCAAGGACACAGACCAATTGTAAATCATCAAGACATCACACTACGAAGAGCCTATAATGAAATGAGAATCTACAAGGACCTGGACTAAATAACTGAAACTATCCCTACTCTTAAGCTAATTGATGATGGAATAGAATCTATAATAACATAAGTGAAATGATAGAGATGATATGGTACGACCCTTATCAAGATACAATCTGATAATCATACGCGTCTGTACTAAATCATGATACTCAGAATCCTCGCCACGCCAGTAAGCAAAGCTGCGATAAACGGTAGATTCCATAATAGGGTATGCACCTCTATAATCATATCGTTTGGAATCATCGCCACACCGACTAGTATAGCTGCGAGAAATCTCAAATCTCATAACCAAGATATGTACATCCGAAGTCAGGTCTCTACGTTTTCGCCACGCCGGCTAATATAGCTGCGATAAACTCCAGGTTCCATAACCAAGTAGATGTTTACCTTCTCGATTATTCCCGTCAACATATGTTATCAGAAGATACCGTAACTCAGGCCATAAAATTTATCTCGATATAAAAAATCAAAATTAGCGATTATCCAATAAAATCAAATTCAATAACAAGGAGCAAGGATGAAGAAAAACAAGAGGAAATGATTTCAAATTGACGTTCAAAACAAGATTCCCAAGGGTCGTCATAGGAATCTCTCAAAAGTCCTAAGCAAAGAGATCAATATGGCACATGATAAGATATCGTCAAGGAAGGACAATTTATTTCGAATTGCAAGAAGAGTTTGTCATGGTAATCAAAAGATTGGAATTTTCCTAATACGTGATTGAGTAACTCCTATCATAATCTAAAACCTATATCCTAACAGCAGGCTCATAATTAGCACTCTAAGTCGAGCACCCATTACGAAATCGCATTAGTTGCGACTCTGACCTGCATGGGCCACCATAAAAATGTGTCACGACCCGTACCCTGTTTAGGGGCACGAGCACGTGGGTACGTCCAGCCTACGCCGCAGTATCGGCGGTAGAACGCTGTAAAGGTCATCTAGAATCTATAGAATCTAAGACACAATAATATAACATGTCATCTCCGTACGGAGGAATATAACCACAACTCAATCACATAATTCTAAGGAAGATAAACACGATGATAAAGATAAAGATAAAGATGAGATAAATAGTCTGAAATAGTGTCGGGCTACAGTCACAAGTTCAGAGACCAAGACATAAAACAATATCCCAAAATAAATACTACAAGTCTCAAAGTATCAAACTGGAATTTAATCAAGACAAAATCTAGGTGAACTAGGTCACTACTGGCGGTGCGTCCTCTACGAGCACCGGGTCCACAGGCTGGTCCTGGTCGTAGGCTCCATCTATGCCAAACCCGTAGTAGGTCGGACAATCTGTATCTAAATTCTCTAAAAAACAACGGGGTTTATCCTGTCAGGATATGAGCAAGTACAAACGCCAACAGCAGTTCCATGTGAATTGACAAATACTATAAGAGACAATCATAATGAAATACAAGATAAAATATCAAGACTGAAAGTAAAACGGTACAAAAGAACTTGATACCATGTCATGTGTGAGATATAAGATAAAACTGGAATATAAATAAATGGAAAGTAATCTGCGGTATGATGTAAACACAAAAATAAAGTGCCATGAGATATTAGAGCGTTATGTGATCGGTTTGGGTCAAGATCAAGCTGTTCCATTTGACCGGCTATGCACAGGTAGTATAATAATGTAGGGATCAGGCCGGCCAAAATGGAAAGCTATACACAAGTAGTATAAGGTCAGGCTACACCCTACGTGTGGTGAGGGTGGAGCTATGCACAAGTAATAAATAAGTAGGGGTAATGATCACATAACCTCTAATAACTCTCCATCCCCAAGTAGTATAATAAATCCAGACATGACAGGTCATGACACGAAATTCAAAGAGCAGGGGGCCAGCCCACTCCCAAATCGGTGTCTATACAAGTACATGAAATAATATCGAACAATGTACTCATATACCATGTAAACCAGAAATGACATCTCATGACGAGATTCACGTATACTAGTCCGTGTATCCTCGTTTCGAGAATCAAGTATAACACTACAACTGAATCGGATATAGTAGATATCAAGACAATGAAAACAATCAGAGAATGTACTCGCCTGTCGTCCTGAGATTAGAAAATCGAAACTACAACCCACTCAATGAGCCACGGACGATCAACTCGCACAACTGTCTCCTAATGCTGAAACAGACATTACCAATATTCTTAGAATGGTCAAATTAGCTAGAAATGCCTACCCATAAGTCCAATTCTGGACACAGGGGCAAAACGGTAATTTTGGATCAAAATGGTGTCCGCCGTTGGACCTACTTTGCACCGAAAAATGTGCCAGAATCTACGGTCTCTAAATTCATCAAACTATATGTCTATAGGTCCGATTTGACGAGACGAATCCAACGGTATATCCAATTTTGGATTCCGGTGAGCTGTGCACAAAATCACCCGTTGAGTGGAATTGTGGGCCCGCCAAAATGGCGTCCCGATCAACGGCCTCAGAATCGGACCAAACTTGGCATACAGGACCAAAAAAATATTTTGAGTCCAATGGTGCAAGTTTTGTCACGATTTGATGAGTGTGCACAAAGTAATTGACAAATATGCAAAAGGTCGATATGGTGAATTTTTGACGGATACGCATCAAATTCGTCGCGCACACGCAACCAATTTGAATTCCGTCAAAGCCCACATGACCACGAAGTCAATACGCACCTTTCGATGCTTTCGGTTCGTGACCACGTCGCCCGGATTGACGGAACGGACGGCGTATCGAGACAATTTTCTAAAAATCTACTTTTGAAAATCAGTTTTTTCTCCAATTTCACAAACCAATAACTTTCTGTACAGTACATGAAATTTAATTATACAAAAAAGGTTTTAAAGCCCTATAGGTTGTCTACAAGTCTCTTCAGACCGATTTTGAAAACTCGCAACACGCTGGTCGCAAATCGGCCACAAAGTTGGAGTTTCAGGACAGTTTCTAAATCCAAAAAATCGAGTTTTTTTCTCAATTTTGGAACTCGTTTTTTGTCACACATGGTGTGAATCGGTACGAAATATTTGAAGGAAATTAAAGGTGTATATGTTGGGATCATACCTGACCAAATTGTTCGTAAAACGACGAAACGAGGAAGGAGAAATCTATTTCCGAAGTTGGCTCTTCACTGACAGTTTTCGTGCGCGGGTGGGATGCTCGTTGCATGTTTTCCGGCGATGGACGGCCACAGGTTGGTCGCCGACGACGTCGAGGTGCACGTTGGGTTGGAATGACGGCTAGGGTTTGGGTTTTGTAAAAATTCCTCTCTCCCTCTGTAACACCCAGTTTTCTAAAATGAGGATAATTTTGAAATTTTGTATTTTAATTTATTTAATTATGGTATTTAAGATTTTCCATGATTTTTTTTGATTTTTCATCATTTTAAAAACTATTTTGAATCATGACTTATGTTTTGGTGTTTCTCTAGTGTAGCCCTAGAGACTACTTGACCAGAAAACTAACCATGACCTTGGGAGCCTAACCATGTGAGTAGAGTTTCCATTTAGTACATTTTAGCCTAGACGGTACTTTGGTAATTTTGGGATTTTTTTTAATTTAATAGGATTTGTTAGAACATATTGAATGTATGTGAATAATTGCTTGGTAAGTGATGTGATTAGCCTAACCTAGAAGGACCTACCCTAATAGATTGGACTAACCTAGATTAGCCTTGGTTAAGTTGATGGTCATGTTAGCATTGACTAAGGTTGGTTAGCCATGATTTATGACTTGACTAGTCATGACTAGGATTAGTCATAGTCTTGAGTTAGTATAGCTAAAATCTAGAATCCATATGGACCATAGATCCTTAGTGGGAGATTGAGAGCCATAGATTGGGCACTAAACCCTAGGATGACCAGCCATGTAGTAGTTTCCCCCTATATAAACCTTCATCTTGAACTCTTGCCTCTTTTTTATCATTCTTGCAAGTCTTGAAGAAAGAGATGTATAGACTCCTTCCCCAATCCATAGTTCATCCATTTTTGATCCTTTTTAGCTCTAATCTTTTGCAATAGCACCTAACCAATCCCTACTTACTGTTCTTGTGGAGCAAACCCAGCCTAGGAGCAATTTGGGAGCCTACATTGCTAGAGAACCTCTCAGCTTTGGATATTCTGGAGGCTAAAAAAACTCACTCAGGTTTAACCCTAAAACCCTATTGAAACTCTAGATTTTATTGCATATTCATGTAACCCTAGGTGTCCATCTCGACCTGACCAAGTTTGGTGCCTTATTGTGTCGGATACGTGTCTGTATCGGACACGTATCAGTCGTGACTGCAAGTGTTGGTGTAATTATGGAATGAATTCATTCCTTGTTATTTTCAAATTCTATTTGAATAGAAATCTTGGATTTGATATTTCTTAATGATTTCTTAGTCTCTGAGGTGATTTTCGTGTCCTTTTGTGTCGCATTTTGGTGTTGGACATGGCCTGTGCACAGCCCATATTTTTCCCCTGCTACTCGAACCTCACTGTGGCCACAACACGGGGTCTTTTGATCTGAAAATTTGTGTGGATTGAGGGGCATTGACTGACTCCCTGCTCCCAAAGTTTGGGAGTGTCTCGTGGTCTGTGCGCGAAGAAATTGAGGCCGTACTGGCCGTGCTCTGTCGTGCACAGGCGACTGAACGCATGCACAGACACGTACGAACACGTGTTCGTATCCTCTGTAGACACGTCGTGGACACGTATCAGGCTATCCCACGTGTAGCCCTACCATAAGCGACCACGTGGGTGTGTGCACGTGACACGAAGTGTCGTGTGTCGTGTCCTATACTCGAGTGCATGCGTGCATGACACTGTGTGACACTGGGTGCACCCCACGTGTTTGCAACGAGTTGGACACGTCTGTGTCGTAGTTTTTGGACACGAAATGACTCACATGACACGTGTACATATGCTACACTAGTTATCAACCTATTGTTTGTAATCTTAATGATTAATTAGGTCAATTCATTGAAATCCCAATTTTTTCCTGATACTTCACTGATACACATGTGCTGTTCTTCATTCCTAAGTTTTGATTCATATTCTAAACTGTTTCTTAATGTTTAATGGCTATTTTAATTCATGAACATGTGTAATTACATCCCTATAATATTGTCCACTGATTTGTGTTAATTTTTAAGGTTCGAATTGGATTTTTGATATTGGAATGGGTTTTCGAAAATGTGTGGACTGCAGTTTGAGTTCAACTCTTAATTCCCTGTTTTAAACCAGTTTGATGATTAAATAGAAACCTTAAATGATGTTTAATGTCTGAGATTGGTTCAATTACATATGTATTAGAATGTACAATGTTGAATTATGGTTTTATGTTTAAAAGATCGATTTCAAGTGGGTTGGGACTGAACTGAATGCTCAGTTCTGGAGAAACAGTCCCTTCTCCAAAAATCTGAGTCCAATGATTTAAATTTGTGATGTTAACCCATATACCCTGTGCTAGTCATTACTAGGTTGAATTCATGTTAGGTTTTGGGTTTCAATTTGGATTATGAATGTGTTGACTGATGCATGCATTCAGTTTTAAATCCGATTTTGATTTTCCCTTTCAAACAATTTGTGATGTTTAGATTCCAGGTTAAGCTTAAGTTACATGGTATTATTTTACTGTTTTGTTCACTAGGGATTAAGTACTAAGCTGAGTTAGGTTAACTGAAATTTTTGTTCAACATATTCATTGCCTTCAATTCCTGAGAACACAGCCACACCATGCGCTGTCACAGGTATAAATTGATATTCACATTCCTACCACTCACTCACCCTTGACACTTAATACAGGTGCACATACACACACATTCCAGTTATTATTGCACATAAATACCTGTCACACTACACCCTATGCCTTGATACCTGAGAGCACATGTAGCTTAGATGCACACACATGCTAATCCTAACCCTTAATTGAAATGTTAGAAATTCAGAAATTGGCTACACATGACCTGTATGCATAGGTGAGGATGAACAATTTTCAGATTTCATATATGTGAATACTGCCATGTTAACCCCCTTCTCTAAATGCTTGCTATATATGTATATAGATAGGTAGAGCTATAAATATGCATGTTCTATGGTGTATTTGGCTAACCTAACCAATTTTATTTCTAATACATATGTAGAAGAGTGTAAATACCTTGTTAGCCATACATGATAGGGACTAATTGGATATGTAAATATATATATATATACCATGTTTGATATGATAATTAAATTGTATATAAATTGGCCTATATAGGAATGAATGATTTATGCCTAATATAGATGTTTACTGGTTAGCCATGCATGTTAAGTACAATTAGAGGCTGTAATGTAAATAGATGTAACCTTGTTAACTTGTGCCATGCTCTAGAGTAATCTATAACTAGTGTTTGATTTCCCTTTGTTGTGCACCTCCATGTTCACACACCCATAGCTAATCATGCAATCCTTTCTCCCTCATTATATAATGTTGGCTATAGCTCAATGTGAATGTACCCTTGATGTGTGGCTTGATGTGTTTGGCTTGTATAGTTTTGGATTGGTATGTGAGTGCTAGCCTAGGCTTGGTTAGACCTAGTGAGACTTATTAGACTTGTTTGGGTTGAGTTTAACCTTGTTGACCTAGTTTGACTTAATTAGACTAGGATTGACCTAGTTTGACTGTTAGGGTTGACTAGAGTTGACCAAAGGTTGACTTTAGCCTGGATTGTCCCCAAACTTCATGTAGATGCATTTTAGCAGTCTATTTCCTTATTTTAGACATATTGTGACTTATGCTGTTCTATAGGAGACAGACACCACTCCTCGGACAGTAGATATTCTTCAGATACTCAGGACACAGGCGAGTATATTCTCTGACCGTTTCATACTTGTCTGGATTTATATTCTTTCTCTAGATTACTGTACTTGATGCTGACACGATCATTATCACGAATTGGTACTATGTGGATCTTCTTCTGAGATGTTATCTCCTTGTATTCACTAAATACATATTGTGATGTCCGTTTCACTTACATATTGTATTTACTGAATACCCTTATCATTGTACACTCATTGTGTATATTGTACTCTCATTATCACATTGAGCCATTGTACAAGCCATTGTACAAGCCATTGTACAAGCTATTGTACAAGCCATTGTACAAGCCATTGTATAAGATAACGTAACTGAATTGGATCCTTGTGTATTGATTGGGGAGGGAGAGTAGAATTGGTTATGTGATCAAACCTATTGTATAAGAAATTGTATATGTCCATTGTACACTCACGTACAAAGGAGTCCCATTTTATTGTATAACCTAACCCATTTACATAACCATATTGTGCTCTAAATCACATGTTACTATAGTTCTTACTTATCATATATAGATATTTCCCATTATCAAATCTCTGCTGTTTTCATATACATTCTTCTTTCAGCATTTCATGTACCTTACTCTATTGCATGCTTTATATTTCCTAACTTGATATGAACTGCGTGAGATGTTTTGTGCTCGCTCTCGTCCTGACTGGACCTGTTAAAAATATTACAGAGGATGAGGATGAGGCCTGCATAGATACCTTCTATGGGACAGCTGTAGATGGCTCGTGTGACCCAGATTTTCAGCCTGATCCACTAGCTTAGAGACTGAGGCTCCCTAGTCTAGGATTTTACTATTTCTGTCTTCTGAGATCAGGATTGTATATATATACTCTTTCATTTTCAGTATTAGACTTGTATTGAGTTGGATGTTCTATTTTGTATAGACACTTAGACTCTCTCTCTGATTGTATCTTGTGGATCTTTTATTCCAGTATCTATCTATCTTTTACCTTATCATTCTGCCTTAGATGTGATTGAGACTGTATATTGCTATGTCACCTCCATTCGGAGGATATATACTGTACATGTATCTTTATATTGTTAGATGATTGACCTAGGACAGCGTTCTACTGCCGACACTGTGGCGTAGGCTGGGTGTTGTTACGTTCTCGTACCATCACAGTGGGTACGGGTCGTGACACGTTTTTAGTGGTGGCCCATGCAGGTCGAGTTTATGTAGTGGTATTCGAACTAGAGTATCACTACAGCCTGCAGTAGGATTAGGTTATTCTTAAGGTACTCAATCACATTAGGAAAAAGCTCTTAATCTGATTCTTGTTATCAAGATTCTTGCTGCTTTAATACTTTCTTTTGAGATAAACTGTCCTCCCTTGATTTATCGCTTCTTTCTCAGCAATTGATACCCTTGTTTGATCTGTCTTCAGGATGGTGGAGACGCGGTTACAGGGTACCATTCATGGGGATACTGTAGAGGGGACTGCTACCTCTCAGCCAGTTCAGCAGGGTCGGAAGGCTACAGCTCCTGCCACCTCTGCTCATATTGGGACTTCAGCAGCAGTAGAGGGTATGCCTTCACCAGTTCGGAGGCAGGACCCAGTCATTCCAGAGGTACCGTTCCAGTAGCGCCGCCTACAGGACACGTGGATGCGACACAGATGTTTGCGTACTTTCAGTAGTTTATGGAGATACAGCAGACCCGGCAGGAGAGGGGCATAGAGCTGGCCATTATGACAGTCACAGCTCGACCAGTAGTCCAGCAGCCGAAGATACCTGGGATAGAGCAGTTCCAGAAGATGAGCCCCAGAGACTTCCTGGGGACGGAGGGGATTATATATGCTGACGAGTGGATCGAGCATATAGAGGAGATCTTCCGTCTGGCCCGGATACCGGCAGATCTCCAAATAGAGGCAGTAGCTAGCCGGATGCGAGATCTTGCTCGCACCTGGTATCAGTCAGACCCCAGGGTGGGGGTAGCTGGGCAGACTTGGGAGCAGTTTAAGGGCTTCTTCAAGAAGAAGTTCTTTCCAGATTCAGCGCTCAGAGCCTTGGAGTCGTAGTTCGAGAGCCTAGTCCAGGGGAGCCTTTCAGTGGAGGAGTACGCTGGGGAGTTCGGCCGCCTCGGCAGATTTGTAGAGGGTTTGAGCGAGACGGCAAAGGCCCAGAGGTTCCGAAAGGGTCTGGTCAAGGAAGTCAAGTCCTTGACCAAGGGCAACAGGGATGCCACTTTTGAGAAGATTTTGACGGGAGCCTTATTGGCAGAGGATGATCTTGAGCTTAGGCTCAAGAGGGGGCGAGACCCAGTTGGGGGCAGCAGTAGCGGAGGACCGGCCAAGAGGCCGTACGTTCAACAGCAGTACCAGCAGCCGAGGGCTCAGATACATCAGCTACAGCAGAGGCCTGTTCAGTATCAGGGACAGAGACAGGTGCAGTATCAGCAGGACACCGTGTGCAACTTCTGCAAGAAGCCAGGCCATTGGTGGAATGATTGCAGAAAGAGGCTGGGTATATATTTACTTTGCGGTTCAGCAGAGCATAAGTATAGAGAGTGTCCCAAGAACCCGACACTATTGGCTCAGATAGCACCATGAGCTAGGGCTCCGACAGGATAGCAGAGGGGACCACCATTGCAGACTCAGCAGGAGAGGTTCGTACAGCATCAGCAGCAGGCCAGGGGAGGCCAGCCAGGGCGAGCTTTCGCCATGACAGCCGAGGATGCTCAGGCCGTGGGAGATCTAGTTGCAGGTTCCGTTCTTGATTCAAATTCTGCAATTACTGCCTTAAAATTCGATTCTCTCTGTTCCTTGTTGGTTGATCAATTCTGTCCTGTTGCTCTTGTGTCATGTGTTGATTTTCTTCTGAGATGAATCATATGGGCTAGGTCACCAGTTATGGAATCTAGAATCTTTGATAGTCGTGTTAGCTGGCATAGTGAGGACATATAGTCAGATTTAGGACGTATTTCTCGGGTGTAGGAATTTAAGATTTTCGCTGCCAAGCATGCGACAACGCAAAAATCTTAAATACCATGATTCTAGAGGTATGTGCCTTAGTCAAGGACTCTGTGATTATCGTAGCCTTGCTCACTAACACGACGAAGATTCTGAGTATCATGATTTTGGACAGACGCATATGATTATCTGAAAGTATGTTTGAGATCTTGATTGTGGGGGTGTTTGACCTAGAAGGACTACTACCATTTTAATTTCGAAGACAAAATTTTTCTATGGTGGGTAGACTTGTAACATCCAGTTTTCCAAAATGGGGGTAATTTTGAAATTTTGTATTTTAATTTATTTAATTATGGTATTTAAGATTTTCCATGATTTTTATTGATTTTTCATCATTTTAAAAACTATTTTGAATCATGACTTATGTTTTGGTGTTTCTCTAGTGTAGCCCTAGAGACTACTTGACCAGGAAACTAACCATGACCTTGGGAGCCTAACCATGTGAGTAGAGTTTCCATTTAGTACATTTTAGCCTAGAGGGTACTTTGGTAATTTTGGGATTTTTTTTTAATTTAATAGGATTTGTTAGAACATATTGAATGTATGTGAATAATTGCTTGGTAAGTGATGTGATTAGCCTAACCTAGAAGGACCTACCCTAATAGATTAGACTAACCTAGATTAGCCTTGGTTAAGTTGATGGTCATGTTAGCATTGACTAAGGTTGGTTAGCCATGATTTATGACTTGACTAGTCATGACTAGGATTAGTCATAGTCTTGAGTTAGTATAGCTAAAACCTAGAATCCATATGGACCATAGATCCTTAGTGGGAGATTGAGAGCCATAGATTGGGCACTAAACCCTAGGATGACCAGCCATGTAGTAGTTTCCCTCCTATATAAACCTTCATGTTGAACTCTTGCCTCTTTTTTATCATTCTTGCAAGTCTTGAAGAAAGAGAGATATAGACTCCTTCCCCAATCCATAGTTCATCCATTTTTGATCCTTTTTAGCTCTAATCTTTTGCAATAGCACCTAACCAATCCCTACTTGCTGTTCTTGTGGAGCAAACCCAGCCTAGGAGCAATTTGGGAGCCTACATTGCTAGAGAGCCTCTCAGCTTTGGATATTCTGGAGGCTGAAAAAACTCACTCAGGTTTAACCCTAAAACCCTATTGAAATTCTAGATTTTATTGCATATTCATGTAACCCTAGGTGTCCACCTCGACCTGACCAAGTTTGGTGCCTTATTGTGTCGGATACGTATCCGTATCGGACACGTATCAGTCGTGACTGTAAGTGTTGGTGTAATGATGGAATGAATTCATTTCTTGTAATTTTTAAATTCTATTTGAATAGAAATCTTGGTTTTGATATTGCTTAATGATTTCTTAGTCTCTGAGGTGATTTTCGTGTCCTTTTGTGTCGTATTTTGGTGTTGGACACGGCCTGTGCACAGCCCACATTTTTCCCCTGCTACTCGAACCTCACTGTGGCCATGACACGGGGTCTTTTGATCTGAAAATTTGTGTGGATTGAGGGGCATTGACTGACACCCTGCTTCCAAAGTTTGGGAGTGTCTCGTGGTCTGTGTGCGAAGAAATCGAGGCTGCACTGGCCGTGCGCTGTCGCGCACAGACGACTGAACGCATGCACAGACACGTACGAACACGTGTCCGTATCCTCTGTAGACACGTCGTGGATACGTATCAGGCTATCCCACGTGTAGCCCTACCATAGGCGACCATGTAGGTGTGTGCACGTGACACGAAGTGTCGTGTGTCGTGTCCTATACTCGAGTGCATGCGTGCACGATACTGTGTGACACTGGGTGCACCCCACGTGTTTGCAACGTGTTGGACACGTCTGTGTCGTAGTTTTTGGACACGAAACGACTCACATGACACGTGTACATATGCTACACTAGTTATCAACCTATTGTTTGTAATCTTAATGATTAATTAGGTCAATTTATTGAAATCCCAATTTTTTCCTGATACTTCACTGATACACATGTGCTGTTCTTCATTCCTAAGTTTTGATTCCTATTCTAAACTGATTTCTTAATGTTTAATGGCCATTTTAATTCATGAACATGTGTAATTACATCCCTATAATATTGTCCACTGATTTGTGTTAATTTTTAAGGTTCGAATTGGATTTTTGATATTGGAATGGGTTTTCGAAAATGTGTGGACTGCAGTTAGAGTTCAACTCTTAATTCCCTGTTTTAAACCAGTTTGATGATTAAATAGAAACCTTAAATGCTGTTTAATGTCTGAGATTGGTTCAATTACATATGTATTAGAATGTACAATGTTGAATTATGGTTTTGTGTTTAAAAGATCGATTTCAAGTGGGTTGGGACTGAACTGAATGCTCAGTTCTGGAGAAACAGTCCATTCTCCAAAAATCTGAGTCCAATGATTTAAATTTGTGATGTTAACCCATATACCCTGTGCTAGTCATTACTAGGTTGAATTCATGTTAGGTTTTGGGTTTCAATTTGGATTATGAATGTGTTGACTGATGCATGCATTCAGTTTTAAATCCGATTTTGATTTTCCCTTTCATACAATTTGTGAAGTTTAGATTCCAGGTTAAGCTTAAGTTACATGGTATTATTTCACTGTTTTGTTCACTAGGGATTAAGTACTAAGCTGAGTTAGGTTAACTGAAATTTTTGTTCAACACATTCATTGCCTTCAATTCCTGAGAACACAGCCACACCATGCACTGTCACAGGTATAAATTGATATTCACATCCTACCACTCACTCACCCTTGACACTTAATACAGGTGCACATACACACACATTCCAGTTATTATTGCACATAAATACCTGTCACACTACACCCTATGCCTTGATACCTGAGAGCACATGTAGCTTAGTTGCACACACATGCTAATCCTAACCCTTAATTGAAATGTTAGAAATTCAGAAATTGGCTACACATGACCTGTATGCATAGGTGAGGATAGACAATTTTCAGATTTCATATATGTGAATACTGCCATGTTAACCCCCTTCTCTAAATGCTTGCTATACATGTATATAGATAGGTAGAGCTATAAATATGCATGTTCTATGGTGTATTTGGCTAACCTAACCAATTTTATTTCTAATACATATGTAGAAGAGTGTAAATACCTTGTTAGCCATACATGATAGGGACTAATTGGATATGTAAATATATATATATATATATACCATGTTTGATATGATAATTAAATTGTATATAAATTGGCCTATATAGGAATGAATGATTTATGCCTAATATAGATGTTTACTGGTTAGCCATGCATGTTAAGTACAATTAGAGGCTGTAATGTAAATAGATGTAACCCTGTTAACTTGTGCCATGCTCTAGAGTAATCTATAACTAGTGTTTGATTTCCCTTTGTTGTGCACCTCCATGTTCACACACCCATAGCTAATCATGCAATCCTTTCTCCCTCATTATATAATGTTGGCTATAGCTCAATGTGAATGTACCCTTGATGTGTGGCTTGATGTGTTTGGCTTGTATAGTTTTGGATTGGTATGTGAGTGCTAGCCTAGGCTTGGTTAGGCCTAGTGAGACTTATTAAACTTGTTTGGGTTGAGTTTAACCTTGTTGACCTAGTTTGACTTAATTAGACTAGGATTGACCTAGTTTGACTGTTAGGGTTGACTAGAGTTGACCAAAGGTTGAATTTAGCCTGGATTGTCCCCAAACTTCATGTAGATGCATTTTAGCAGTCTATTTCCTTATTTTAGACATATTGTGACTTGTGCTATTCTATAGGAGATAGACACCACTCCTCGGACAGTAGATATTCTTCAGATACTCAGGACACAGGCGAGTATATTCTCTGACCGTTTCATACTTGTCTGGATTTATATTCTTGCTCTAGATTACTGTACTTGATGCTGACATGTAAAACCCATAGTTTTTTTTTAGTTTGCATATTTTATTATCTTTAATTGTTAAATAATTTTTTTAGAATAGTGTTAGAAAAATTAATTAAAATTGATAATAAATATTTAAGTGTAAAATTATTTTCAAAAAATAATTGGACTTGGATTTTGTTTGTCAGCCCAGTCTGGACCCAAATTGAAGTACAAAGTATTTTTTTTATAATTTTCAAAGTTACAAAATATTAATTATATTTTAGGTCCAAAGCTCTATTTTACCAATTAAATTTTAAGCCTATTAAACCTTAGCTCAATATTTAGGCCCAAACCCACTATTTATCATCTTTAGGCTTTTGAATTTAATCCATTGAGTTGAGACTATTGTAACTTTCTGTTAGGCTTTTGGTTCTAACCCATTCACTTTATATGTTATGCTTTTCTTTAGTTTGGAGAGAGTTATCCAACTCTCTGTTGGTTGGAATTCTTCAACCGAAGGAAACTTCGGTTTTGGTTTTCTTCTTCATGGTCGACCCCCAACTTCCGAGCGACCGACCGCCGGAGTTCTCGCCATCAACGGCCGACTGTTGGCCTCCCTATTCCGGTAACTCCCCTCTTTCATCCCCTATTTAAACCCTCACCATCAGTCCCTTCTCCACACCATCATTTTCCCCAAATTTCTCCCAAACCCACCATTTTCCGACGAATTTTCCGGCGAGATCCGAGCTCCCTCGGCCAGATCCGGACCGCCCCTGACCCGGCGCCCGCCCCCGTTCCTGAAGTTTCGCCGCCCCCACCGATTCGGCGCACCCCATCCGCCCCGGTCGACCCCTCTGGGCCGAGCACCTCCCGAGGCCCGTGTTCACCCGCACCGTTCCCGCTGTACCCCGGCGCCCCGGCCCAGCCGCCCGTCACCGCTCGCCTTCACCGTATCCAGGGGTGTCGTTTGGTTCCGAGACCCGATTCGGGTTTCCGTTCGACTTCGGTTTGGGTATAATTCTGGAACTCCACTTTTCTTTTAGTCGGTGATGAATTTTCTGGTCCCCGAATCCAGCAGGATTTCGGTTTTTCGACAATGTAAATTCTACGTTGCAATTTCTGTTTTTCGGAATTTTCGGAGAATCGGGTGTCTGAGAACCTTTTCGAAAAGGAACTCTGGAGAATGATTATTTCTCTGGGTTTTCCTATTCGTAGGCTAATTCTCGGAGTTTCCGAAGGAAATTTGGAAATTACCCGTATTCGGATTTTCCGGAAAGTTCTGCTGATTTTCCATGGTTTGATATTTGGTGGGGTTTGTGTTCTGTTGTGTTTGGCTTTGGAAAATATGTATATGAATTTCGGGTTTCGGGAGTTATTCTGCAGGTTTACGGAGCATTTCCCAGTTTTTGGGTTGACCAAAAATAGAGGGAATGCTGCCGAAATTTTCGGGAAATTTATTAAATGATTTTCAAAATGATTTTTGAATTAAATATTATTTTTATAATATTTTGGGCGACAACCATAATTGGTTACTGGGCCCCAACGAAATGCAAACGCACCGGTTCGACCGGACGTTGAGGCAGAGTAGTTAAAAATGAAATTTTGGACCAGAGTCTGAGACTTATAATTCTCTTTTAATATTATTTTGGAATTTATTAGTTTAGTTAAAATTGTAGTTATTAAATTTTGAGACTAACAACATTTCCGTCTTATTTAATTTATGTAAATCGAGTTGTAAGGGCATAAGCCAATTACTTATTTGTGCTGGAAAAATGTAATAATTAGGATTCATTTTATTTCTTTTCTGGATGTTGTAGTGTAATATAAATAGTAGACTATATATTTATATTCACATAAATGTTAGGAATTAGTTGATTAATTCATTATTTTCACTTATTAAATAAATAATAACTTTATGTATAAATACAAAGTTTTTTCGAATGAAAATTGGTAAAAACGAAGTTTTCCAAATAAATGGTTAAATTGGATTTTTATTTATAATATAGAAACTCACCTAGGTACATATGTGATTGTGTTGTTATGAACAAGTAAAAAAATTAATTAGGACAAAAGATAAAGGTTGCAACTAGTGTAGTTAGTATGGTAACTTGGAGTCTGAGACAATTTCTCGAAATGTAGGATTTTGAGGAAGAACCTGAGTTTACATCTTGACGAATCATCTTTCAATCCAGTCGAGATTCAAGGCAAGTACATTTTATGTAGATTTTACAATTATTTTCACAATTGTTTCATTGCAAGTTTGAACCACTGTTTACACGAACTCCTTCGGGAGCATTGATCGTATTGTTGGGGACTGGGGGAATAGTGTACTGGATATGACCAAATCCAAACTTAGGATAATGAATGTGTTAGCTTTCCCCTCTTCACACGGGGACAAGCCATACCGTATCGCTAGGATACAAATGTACCCAAACCGGTCATATTCTTTACCTATTCATATCACTGTACTGTACTATTTCAAAATTGTTCATTTTCAAACTGTTTAAAAATGCATGTTATAAATTGTCATTTTAATTGTTAAAATTTGCATGAACTGTACTTTGCTCACTCCTGACTGGAGACCAACATTTTAGGTTACTCTGAGGTTGATCTTTCTAGAGTATCTGGTGGCACAGAGCTAATGTTCAACAATCCTGTTCGGTACCCGGCGGTACTACCTGACGACGATGGATCGGCGTCTCCTTAGATGCTGTTGGTGTTAGCTAGTCTTATTTCAGTTTTTTTTGGATCTTTTAAACTTTTGTACTGGACAAGTTTATTATCGAATAAATGTTGTGGCAACTTTTAAATTCAAACTTGTTGTTGATTTACCTGCAATATGGATTACAGCTTACTGCCGCCGTCTCATCAACGGTGCAGGCTGGGCATGATCCGATTCGACCCAAGTATTTGGGGACCGGGTCGTGACATGACACGATCATTATCACGGATTGGTACTATGTGGATCTTCTTCTGAGATGTTATCTCCTTGTATTCACTAAATACATATTGTGATGTGCGTTTCACTTACATGTTGTATTTACTGAATACCTTATCATTGTACACTCATTGTGCATATTGTACTCTCATTATCACATTGAGCCATTGTACAAGCCATTGTACAAGCCATTGTACAAGCCATTGTATAAGATAACGTAACTGAATTAGATCCTTGTGTATTGATTGGGGAGGAAAAGTAGAATTGGTTATGTGATCAAACCTATTGTATAAGAAATTGTATATGTCCATTGTACACTCACGTACAAAGGAGTCCCATTTTATTGTATAACCTAACCCGTTTACATAACCATATTGTGCTCTAAATCACATGTTACTATAGTTCTTACTTATCATATATAGATATTTCCCATTATCAAATCTCTGCTGTTTTCATATACATTCTTCTTTCAGCGTTTCATGTACCTTACTCTATTGCATGCTTTATATTTTCTAACTTGATATGAACTGCGTGAGATGTTTTGTGCTCGCTCCCATCCTGACTGGACCTGTTGAAAATATTACAGAGGATGAGGATGAGGCCTGTATAGATACCTTCTATGGGACAGCTGTAGATGGCTCGTGTGACCCAGATTTTCAGTCTGATCCACTAGCTTAGAGACTGAGGCTCTCTAGTCTAGGATTTTACTATTTCTGTCTTCTGAGATCAGGATTGTATATATATACTCTTTCATTTTCAGTATTAGACTTGTATTGAGCTGGATGTTCTATTTTGTATAGACACTTAGACTCTCTCTCTGATTGTATCTTGTGGATCTTTTATTCCAGTATCTATCTATCTTTTATCTTATCATTCTGCCTTAGATGTGATTGAGACTGTATATTGCTATGTTACCTCCATTCGGAGGGTATATACTGTACAGGTACCTTTATATTGTTAGATGATTGACCTAGGACAGCGTTCTACCGCCGACACTACGGCGAAGGCTGGGCGTTGTTACGTTCTTGTACCATCACAGTGGGTGCGGGTCGTGACACCCTCTCTCTCTAAATATGTATATATTATATGTATACCTACGGGTTAACCGCTCGGGTTAATAAAGAACCCATGGGGCCGCTCGGGTTTACATGGAAAGGGGGCACGGTTTGTTAGCAGCTACTGCTGCTACTGGGGCTTTGTTGGGGAGGGGTTGGCGCATGTCACCCCCAGTTTTCAGAAACAGGGGTATTTTTGTTATTTTACATTTTTGAATATTTTTAAAATTTATTTTATTATTTATGATATTATTTTGGGGTTGAAATTTATTTTATTATTTAATATATTATTTTGTGGTTATTTGAGTCGGGTTCGAATTTTAACTCAATCCGACTTGAAACGGGACCCGGGGGTAGTTTGACTCTAGTGGGACCCGCACACTAGTTAGGCATGGCCCACATGATATTAATTTTAGTCCACATGATATTAATTTTAGTTAGTAGTTAGACTAATTATTTATGGATAGGTTTAGTTTAATTAGAGACTTAAAACTAGACTAAATTGACCTCAACCTTTAATCCATTCCTAATTTAAATCAAATTGATTAGTGGAGGGCATTTTGGACATTCAAATAGGGGACACCTTACCCTTTTTGGGCAGCCACCTATGTGGGGGATAAGGAGTGGGTCACTCCTTCATTCATTTATTTTCATCCACTTTCTCTCTCTTGTTCTTCCCCAAATTAATTTAGAGATGAACCTCCATTGATTTCATCTCCAAATCAACCCCTTCTTCCACCAAATCTTTTTCATTTCTCCTCTACTCCATGGTTAGAGGGTGCTAGCCAAGTTTGGAGGATTCGGAGCTCGTTCGTGTTCTTTTAGAATCTCTACGTGTCGGTGTCGTGTCGGAAGGATTTTTCTTTGAATCTCTCTCCCGGAAGGTATAATCTCTCCTCTAATCCATTCCTACATGCATATAGGAATATTCTGAACCCATAGGAATGACCCCCATGGTTGTATCTCCATTTGTGTCCATTTCGTGTCCATTTGGAGGTCATAGGAGTGTCCTTTGTGTTGTGGTTGTGTCCATGTGGAAAAACCCTAAATTTGGACACACTATGTGTTGTTGTTATGTATGAATGAATTATTACATGTTTAATCTCATATTTTTGTATTGGAGATATGTTCTATAGTGTCTCATATATATATATTAGTGTAGAGAGTGAGTTCTTGATATATTATGTTATATACTTGTGTTTCTTTTGTCTCAAACTACCTAAATTCGTCATAATATTTATCCACGTTTTTAGTAGCAATAGCAACTTAGAAATGTCATAACTTTTAGCTTAGAACTCCGATTTATCTCTCGTTTTTTTTAAAAGAACCGTATCGAAGTTAGATTTCCAAATATATGTTTTAATAACCCAAATTATTTTTATAACTTTCTGTAAAATTATTTGAGTGTCAGCTGTATGAAAGACGAACGCATTTCGGTGTTTTCGCGATTACGGGAGCTTCCGGACACGAAAATGTGATCCGTTTAAAGTTTCGGAAAGCTAACACGAAGGGCTACAACATATTTTAATCCTAGAATCTAGTGAATGCACAATTGGTACAGTATTGGTTTTAAGTAGAAGAGTGACTATACGATATATGCATTTTGTGTAACTTATGAGCCTATGTAGTATGGATATTAATTGAATATAGAGTATGTAATGCATGATATGTTAGATGAATGAAGTGATATATATATATATATATGATATATATTCTCTTTACATTAATGTATATATATGGTTGAATGCAAGCATGTAGGAATGCAATTAATATAATGCATATAAGCAATGCATGAATGAAAGAATGATATACAATGTATGCATGAAAGTATATAATGAATGCTAGATATGAATGCAAGATATATATATAATGATAGATATGAATGCATAATGTATAAATATTGTAATGCAATATATAATGATAACATGTATGGTAATGTAGAGTATATAATGCAAGCATGAATGAATGGAGGAAATACATGTATATAGGTAATATAAAATATAATATATGAAGGCAAGCATGCAAGATTATATATTGTATCCATATATGATGTATTCAACTTAAAGATAATATAATATATGAAAGGAATGAATGATAATATATAACATGATATGTAAGGTAATGCAAGGTATGAAATATATGATGTGTGCATGTTTGTATATCTCTATGTTAATGTATGAAATGATATGAATATACAATATATGCATATGTATAAAACATGTAGGTAATGCATAGATGCATGAATGAAATGAATGTTTGCAATATGTTAATATAAATACAAGTATCTAATATGCATGAATGTAAGTATAATATAATACAAGTATACATGTATGTATCATGTAATATAATATACATGATATGTATGTATGCATGTATACAATGTAAGTATGTATGTATGTATGCATTTCTATAAACTGAGTTAACCTATAACCTTTTACACACATGCATTCATACATCCTTTGACATCATGTATCCCATATCACATACACCTACCTATTACTAAATTTTAGAACATTAACACATATCCTTTTACACATGCCAAACACACACATACTCACTTACTCTTTTACCTCTCTTTCTCTCTCTATATATATGTATGTGCCTATATATATAGCTTTCCTATATATATATATCTATGTATATGAATATATGAATGTGAATAATATATATACATTATATGACTAAGTTTGTGTGCCTTGTTAGCTTATGGTTTAGTTTTGTGCTTGGTTTAGTAAGTGACTTAGGCTATGAGTTAATAGCTATCTTGGATACTTGATTTGTATATACTTAGTTTGTTTAGACCTAGAATTGACTAACTAGACTAGTTGACCAATTGTTGACCCAACCCTAGCTAGTTTGACCACAGTTGTCTAGAGTTGACCTAGTTTGACTTTATAGTTGACCAAAGTTGACTGACCTAGATTGACTTAGAATCATGTAGATTGTATTATAATTTCAATTACCATATAAATTGAACTCTTTATAACCTATGTTGCTATAACTAGGACTCTGTGACTCCAGTTGGCCGTCTTTTCATATCAGCTGTTCAGGGTATCAGGCGAGTACATTCTCTGATCATTTTATATCCTGCATTAGGAGTATATTTCCTGCTTTAGATTACTTTACATGATGCTGACACGTTGGAAACACGGATTAGTACTATATGGATCTTGTTGTGCGATGTTATCCCCTTAGCGGATACATCGGGTATTCGTGTTCGTGTACTTTATCGTGAGCATCGTGTACTCCTTGTATTCGTGACATTCGTATACAAATCGTGTAAAATCGTGTATATTCATGTATTCACATGATCTCGTGTGCGACTATACTTCGTGTGCAATAACATAACTTAGCTAGATCCTTGTGTATTGATTGGAGGGAGTAGAAGTGGTTACGTAATCAATCCAGTAGATTACTCGTGTACAACCTCTGTAGATTACTCGTGTACAACATCGTGTCATTTACATAACCATCTTGTGCTCTGAATTACTAGTCACTGATAGTTCTCTATATATTGTAGCTATTTACTTACAGTCTCTCTCTTTTACATCATGTTGTTCTTCAGTTTCCTGTATCTTACTCTCTTGCATGCTTTATATTTCCTAGCCTGTTATGATTTATTGAGATATACTGTACTCGCTCCTGTCCTGACTGGACCTGTTGATAAATTTTATAGATAGCTTGGAGATTGCCTGCTAGCCTAGAGGAGACACAGTAGAGGTTGTATAGATAGTTATTTCAGTCGTCTTGAGTTGTATTATTTTATAGATTACTGTATTTGAGCTTTGAGATGTATTTCTGGGTTGGTGTATCTTAGACACTTAGACTTCTATATGCTGTATCTCTTTTGGATTTCATGTTTTATCTATCTTCCATTATGCACTACCTTAGATGTGATTGAGTTTACATTCTGCTATGTCACCCCCATTCGGGGAGTATAAACTGCTTAGCCTTATACTGTTAGATGCATGAGACCTAGGACAGCGTTCTACCGCCGACACTGCGGCGTAGGCTGGACGTACCCACGTCTCGTGCCCTTACTCTAGGGTGCGGGTCGTGACAGCGCATGTGTGTGTTTGTTTGTTTTTTTTCTTTTTTTTTTCTTTCTTTACCTTAAGCTATTATATATATATATATACATACACACACATAAATACATGCATACATACATACATACTTACATACATATATTATATACACGTATACGTATTTTTATTTATATAAAATAAACCCATAATATTTACCCATTAATATATATATATATATATATATATATATATATATATATATATATATATATATATATATATATATATATATATATATATCCCATAAATGGAATAATAACTAAATATATATATAAATAAAAATTAGAATTTATTTATAACAAAACTAAATATTTTATTTTTTATATATATTAAATATATTAAACTTTTACAAATAAAAAACTCTATCAGTAAAATACTTATTTAAATAATATAAAAACACTAACAATAATATTTAAATAATATTAAAAAAATAAAATAATGTAAATGACCATATTAGCCTAATTCAGAAAAAGTGGGGGTGACATTTTCGCAAGCTCAGTTTTAACTATAATTATACCAACTGTACATTCCTGAATTGAACCCGGAGGTCGATGCCTATCACTTCTAGGTCTTGTAGTAGTCTGCTGTTAATAGACAGCAAGGTAAGGTATTTCTGACTAGAGCATCTGCCATAACATTTCCCTTGCTCGGTATGTAGTCGATCGTCAAGTCATAGTCGATCATCAAATCTTAGTCTTTGATCAGTTATACCTTGCTAATTAACTATCATATTATTTATTTTCCGTATTATTTACTTTGTTTCATATTTGTTATTTTTTTTATAAACTGCGCGTCCAAGCCATACTTGGGTGTAAGCGACTCTATTAGTCGTTACTTTATTTTATGCATGTTGACTTAGTTTTAGCGGACTACCTTCTTGTTGGAGGATATCCTCATATCTCACTTGGCCATAAAACACACACTACACGGTTTGAGACAATTTGCTAGGGGCATGACTTGCATATTGATTGGCCATCTCTATAGTCGTACGTCGGATAGATGATCGTAACTGCTACAATTAAGGTATAGAGACTCAAGCAGTTACAAAACTGGGTGGGTCTTTGACTTGACTTGGTCAGTATGGAAAATATTGGGGGAGGACAGTCGCTAGTGCGTATGGAAAGCAAAATAGGTAAACCATAGTTTTCGAAAGGAACTATGGCGTGATATATTTGCAGATACCCTCTGACGTTTTGGACGTTACGGCTGGATGCGTATGACTGGATGCCAGTCACGTACTTATAGCCTAAATCCCACCCATGCGCATGAAAGTTGTCCTCTAAATTGCACAATAGATGGTTAGAATCCCCTTTGCATATTTGTGTCTTGTATATTATTTTATTATTCTGACAGTTTATATTAGCATGTTCTTCCTGTATCTTGTTACGTCCCTCTGAGGACCTGGTAATTTCTCCAGGTGTGTTTATGATTTTTGCAGGTACTCCAAGGACATAGTTTACAATCTACCTTCGCGATGCTAGCTTTTGGATCGTCTTTCGCTTCGCTCGAATCTTCCATCGTTGCTATGTATTTCTCTCTTTTTGTTGGTAGTGGATTTGTCTCCGCCCAATATTTTGTACAAATGACTTTAATAAGTTGATTTTATGATATATTGGTTTGTGAATGAGATTATTTTTATGGTTACTGTATTTTACAGCTTATGTATACATACGAGGTTTCCGTATATTGGAGTATGCTTCATATGTATGCAGCTGGCATGTCTACGTACTTGGTCTTAAGTATTTTAGGACTGGAGCGTTACACTCGGCGTGTAGTCGATCGTCAAGTCATAGTCTTTGATCAGTTATAGCCAATGTCTCTGTTGTAAGTTCAGCTCCTTCTGAGTGAAAAGATACGTGAGGTTCTTGTGATCGGCATAGATTGCGCAAGCCATGCCATAAAGGTAGTGACGCCATAATTTTAACGCGAACTCAATCGCCGCTAATTACAAGTCATGCGTAGGATAGTTCTTCTCGTGCGGTTTTAATTGTTTGGAGGGGAATGAGATCACCTTGTCTCGCTGCATGAGCACACATCACAAGCCCTAGCATGAAGCATCGCTAAATATTTGAAAACCCTCTACCCCATCCGAAAGTGCGAGTATAGGGGCCAAACCGAGCCGTTGCTTCAGCTTCTGGAAGGAAGCTTCACAGTCGTCCGACCACTCATACACGACTCCCTTCTGAATGAGGCGTGTCAATGGCAATGCTATATTCACAAAATCTTTCACGAAGCATCTGTAGTATCCCGCCAAACCAAGAAAACTTTGAATCTCACTAGCCGACGTAGGCCGCCTCAAATCAGCAACGGCTTTAACTTTCTTCAGGTTGACTGAAATACCTTCGGATGAAATAATATGTACAAGGAATGCTATGCTCCTCAGCCAAAATTTGTACTTGCTCTGCTTTGCATACAACTGATACTCTCGAAGAATATAGAGCACGGTCTACAGATGTTCTGTATATTGCGCCCTGTTCTTCGAGTAAACGAGAATATCGTTGATAAAGATCACTATAAATTATCAAGGAAGGGTCAAAACACTGATTCATTAGATCCATGAAGGCAGCGAGTGCGTCTGTTAGGCCAAATGGCATTACCAGGAACACATAATGGCCGTATCGAGTGAGAAAGGCTAACTTCGGCACGTCGTCTAGCTTGATCTTGAGTTGATGATAACCCGAGCGGAGATCAATCTTCGAAAATATCAAGGCACCTTGTAACTAATCGAATAAGTCATTTATGTAGGTTAATGGATACTTGTTCCGGATGGTGGCTTTGTTCAGCTCTCGGTAGTCGACGCACAGACGCATTGATCCATCCTTTTTCTTCATGAACAACACGGATGCTCCCTATAGCAAAATGCTAGGCCGAATGAATCCCTGTTGAGCAACTCTTGCAAATGGACCTTGAGCTCCATCAACTCTGTATGGGCCATTATGTACGGGGCCTTGGAAATTGGTAAGGTATAAGGGAATGTGTCAATGCTGAACTCGATTTCTCGATTGGGTGGCATGCCAGGTAGTTCATCCAGAAACACGTCGGGAAATTCTGCCACAACGTTGGTCTGACCCACGTTTGCACCATCCTGTCGCATGTCTCAAACGGACGCCAAGTATCCTTCATATCTAGAATGCAACATCCTTCGAACAGAAATTGCCGATGTTATTATGCAGGTCGCCGACGTTTCACCACACGAGTAGCATAATTCGATCATTCCAGGTATGCAAAAGGTGACCTTCTTTCCTGCACATTCGATGGTAGCATTGTAAGGGCCGAGCTAGTCCATTCCCAGTATAATGTCATAGTCCTTAATGTCTGGAACTATCGTATCAAGATCGACCTTTTTACCTCCATTATAAATGATTCCGTCTCTAGAGGCTAATTTTGTAAGTAGTGACGTGTCCGATAGTATGTTAACGCTAAGATTAAAGCCTAATGATGTCATAGGAAATTAGTGTTCAACGAAAAAATCTACCGATATAAAACTATGCATAGCACCCGAATCAAACAGTACACGAGCAGGCTTATTATTGAAGAGCAGTATACCCGTTATGACTGTATCAGAGGCAAACGCCTCATCTCGAGTCGTGGTGTAGACACGGCCCTGGGCATTAGGGCGACTGTCTTGGCCATTCTGCGGTGCGGGCTGATGTGCTTGAGGCGCTGTAACTTAATTTCCCGGACGGTGTTGTTGATGTTAAGGCACGTTCAAGTTTCTTCTTCGGTTCGGGCAATCTCTACGAAAGTTGCCCTTTTTTCCACAGATGAAAAATCCACCATCATGAACTTCATAATCGACGGGAAGATGTCCGTTCTGGTTGTATTTGGAACAAGAAGGTCCCAGGTCCCATATATGATATCTGCCCTGGTTGTCATGCCCCGATCTCGCAGAGTCCTTTCGTCCTCGCTTCGGACTCTGTGGAACCGTTCGTTCTTGCTTAGGTGTGATGCCATGTAAGCCTAAGTTGCACTTGCACAAGGCCAAGACATGTACAATAACAAACAGATAAAATAGACAATACGCAGCGAAATAAGATGCAGATATTTGAAGCAGCAGCGGACACATTACAGAATATGATTTGAACACAATGATAACATAAAAATAATTATCTTTATTGATTTCATTTGAACAGATTACAAGCTCTCAATTCTCTCTGATACAATACTTACATTCTATCAGAACTTTACAGATTACAATGATCCCATTTCATATATTACATCCCTTTATATACAAAACCAACTCTTGCAACAGATGACCACCTCTTAGCATCTCTTCTGATTTTTGGCTCATGAGGATGAGGCTCGGGCTATTACTTTGGACTAACCTTCTCGATTCATTTTGCACCTGCGTATAGACTGATGATGGGTCAGTATATCAATATACTGGTGATTGTGAACAAAGGCTACATTTGTCTGAAACGATCACTAATTCATTTAGTGATAAAATATTTCTTGTAATGTGATCTTGCTACTTTTTACCTATGTTCATTTTATGCAGTTCAAAGTCAGTTTACATCTTTTGAAAACATCTTTGAAAAGCCATAGTTTATTTCATTTCTTTCAAGCATACAAGGGACTAATCATTTTTGTAAAGTACGCAGCTTGTTTCGTGAGCTATATCATTTCTCAGGGACAAAAGGATTAGCATTCTTTTCTCTTATTCAAGACATTCTCAGAGTCACTCTTATTTAAGACATTCTCAGGGTCAGACTACACGCATGATTATCATAACTTCTTTGGACGGGACATCAATTTTTGTCAACAAATTATTCTTCAAGCAACTCATGTTCATGAAACTTAGCAACAAATGTATCACTTTTCAGTGATTCTTACCATAACCGACGGTCCATTCCTGTACAAGACAAGGATTAGCATAAACATAATATAACCAGTATTTCTCATATTCGTCTCTGCACTGATACCTATTAGCAAAACAGTTATCGACTCATGCAATCTGATTGGCAGCTATGACTCAAGGTTCAGCTCTGCACTACTACATGCACATACAGACAGTTGTGACTCTTTGGGTCAGCTATGAATTGATATGCACACATACTAGTGTAAAAGCATGAAAAAAAGAGGGATATTACTTTTAATCCCACATCGGAAAAGAGAAGAAAAGAGGTCTCATTCCACTCTATATATAGAGCCCTCTTGCCTCCTTTGAAAAGGGTACCAAAATAAATAAAAAAAAGGGAGCCCATTATCTAGGGAGCCCGTTCGAGCCACAAAAAGTTGCAGTAGTTCTTCTCTTCTTCTGGGTTGGCTGTAAGTTCTTCACTCGTTGTCAAGACGAGAAAAAGTTGGATTCTGAGTACTATACGCCTTCGCGGGCTAGTACAAAGAACTCCAAGGCGGCACGGGCCATGCGGCTCAAACGTGCTATGCCAACGACAAACCAGAAACATGCGCTCACAATCATGCGTGCTGCTGATGGTAAGCTGTACAAAGTTAACTCGGGTGCTTCTGCGCCAGAAAAGAGCCGACCCTCAAAGTCCTTGTCTCACTTGGGCGCATCTGCTCATTCGCAACCAAGTCGTGCAAGGCAAATTCTGTGGTCTTGAACCCCCGCACGTAAATTGGTTGTACGTCTGAGGCTGGTTCAAGTCACTATAAATGTGGTTCCCCACTATTGATCTGGGTGCGCGTTATGTGCTGGATCAGGGGGCACAACATTCACTTGATCACCCTGGCACTTGGCCTTGCCATGCGCCTGATGGGGGTATAAATATGGCACTCTCCTCCAATGATTTGGGTAATGTGATCATTCACAAATGTCGATCAGGAGAGCCGACCGATAAGCATAATGCGCCCCTCACAGGGCACACTTGTGCTACAGTCGCCATCAACTGCTGTCACAAGATAGTGGCTCCACCATCAAGGCAGTCTGTGTTCCAGCAGTTGCAACATGCTGTGCCTGTCCGACATTGTCTCAGAAACATGATGCCAATTGAAGACTTTGTAATAGCCTACTCTCAACTAGGCCCATCACTCAGATGTCTCAGCTAGCCGTGTCGTCTTAGCTAGCCGCGTCGTCTCAGCCCGGCGTATTACTCTCCCAGCGCATCACTCCGCCCCGTCAGAGTGAATCACTTCCTCGTCAATGCAAAGGCACATCTATCAGCCTGGGGCTCATCCATCATAATGAGGCTTAGGCACATCAAACCCAAACCATACATTCAACTTGGCACTCGATGTCGTCTCATAGAAGAATACTACCAGCAAGCGGTTCGAACATAAACTGCTATGTCCATTCCAACTCGACGAATCTCAGTCTTCTGAATGAGTTCACCGTCAAAGATTCTTCGAACAAGGAGAACCATCACCCACAGTACAACGTCTTTCCAAGGAGAAGGATCAGTCGAATCCATCTTCGTCGAGAAGTCAAGGGAGAGACAATAAAACTCTCTCAAACTGTTGCTATTTATAGGTCAGGGCAAATCAAACCCATGCGCCAAGTGGCAGCCTTCCCGAAGTTAGTGCAATGAACTTGTATTTATGATGATGAATTTGCCCCTTCGAACGCGGCTAAGTCAGAGAGCCATCAATGACCTGAAGAACTCAACAGACAGACCACTAAGGATGCGCCATCAGCACCAAGCGCCCCGTATGGATGCGCCCAACAAAGCACAGATCCATGCGTCCTGGTGAACACGGACCTATGCACCTAGTGGGGTACAAATCGATGCACCCACTTTGGCTCGTCACCCACCAAGCAATTAATACGAAAGTGACAGAGTTGGCAGCACGTCCCCCTAGGACTGAACAGTCGACAGCTTTTACAGAAAATGAAGCGCCGCTGACATCAGCATCATCATAACTTTTTACTGATGGTTACAAGCCACGTGGTCGATCAACCACTTGTATGCGCCTCAAAAGCATGCGTCCAGACTGGTTCGTGACTCCTGAAGGTTACGAGCCAAAGTCTTCTCATGCGCCTAATCCCAGACGCATCATGCCAGATCAATATCCACCAAATCCGAGATCTTTGAGCTACGGACATGTGCCATATATCCTTTGACTCAGTTCAGTCCACGAAGGGGTACTAATCACCCAAGATCTCAGTAACCGAAGAATTCTCTCAGTCGCCACGTGTCAGCTCTTCCGCAGCACCACATGCGCAACAAGTAGGATTTAATCCCCGAATCAGGGCACATCAACTATGCACCCCCGCCAGCATCAGCCACGTGTCATTTCCATGACCAAGTGCATCTGACATATGCGCGTATGAGCAGCCAGCCTGCAAGCTATAAATAGAGGGATCATTTTTTCTTACACACACACACACAGAGACATATACAGACATACACCGTCAAAGACAGAGGTAACCAGATCATCAGAGTTACAGAGACGCACGTCTACTCATAGGGATCGGAAGAGATACTCAATGTCTTCTTTTCCTTCGTAAGCTCCGGCATCTAGAGCAACCCAAACCTTCAGAGAACCTAAAACCATCGTCAGATCGTCAACGGAGTCAACGCATTACCACTCGCTCCACCGACACAGGACCCAGATAAAAACAAAAGTGTACTCCTAGGACTACATCTAAGTCCTACATTGTAATACTGTTCTGTTTGTAATTGAAATTCCAATCAAAGATTTTAATGGCAAACAAGATGGCGACTCTGCTGGGGACCTCTTTCTCCTTCGATAAGAAAGTTGTGTCACAATCTGATGACGTGAAGGTGGGCTCCTCCCATAAGACACTAGTCGTACGCCTCAATCAACAGGCGTATGAGGAGTTCATCTCTGAAGGCAGCGCAAGTCCTTCGAAGCGGCTGCCGAAGCCGAAGAAGGCTCGCCAAGCCTGGGTGCGCAAGGAGGAGGCCCCTGGCACCATCACTGAAGGGGATGCACCGATGCAGCCTATCCGTCTCGCTTATGCCCTCAGCAGCCAGGATGTGCCTACGGGTGCTGCGTATCTCTCAAAAAATCGTGGTGCTGACCATATTCCCTAACCATCTCCTTCTCAATCATGGAAGATTCACCGACGGACCAGGGGCGCATCTAACGCCCTGTGCATAAACTCTAGTACGCCGCAGAAGGCCTATGTCTTTAACAAACTCACTCGCTGTCATGGCGAGGGTAATTTGTACTCTGAGTACTATGCACCCTAGCAGGCTGGTACGAAAATATCCAAGACGGCACGGGCCATGCACCTCAAACGTGCTATGCCAACGGCAAACCAGAAGCATGCACTCACAATCATATACGTTGCTGATGGTAAGCTATACAAAGTTGACTCGGGTGCTTCTGCGCCAGAAACGAGCCGACCCTCAAATTCCTTGTCTCACTTGGGCGCATCTACTGCGTTCGTAACAAAGTCGTGCAAGGCCAACTCTGTGGTCTTGAACCCCCGTGCCTACATTGGTTGTGCGTCTGAGGCTGGTTCAAGCCACCCTAAATATTGCTCCCCCACTACTGATCTGGGCGCATCTTTTGCGCTGGATCAGGGGGTGCAACATTCACTTGACCACCCCGGCGCTTGGCCTTGCCATGCGCCTGATGGGGGTGTGAAGGTGGCACTCTCCCCTAACGATTTGCGTAATGTGATCATTCACAAATGTCGATCAGGAGAGTTGACTGACAAGCACAATGCCCCCCTCACAGGGCACACCTGTGCTGTGGTCACCATCAACTGTTGTTGCAAAACAGTAGTCCCACCACAAAGGCAGTCTGTGTTCCAGCGGCTGCAATCATCAGCACCCCTCCAACGTCGCCTCGGAAAGAAGGTGTCGATTGAAGAGGAGCTAGAACTAAAGGTTGCATCTTGCAACGTAGTCTCTAACTCCTCATCAATCCGAAAGGCGACTGGCAACTCCTCGACCTCGTCCTCATCCAAGAGCCAACCGAGGAAGACCAAGGTGACTGTCCCATCCTCAGGAGTGTTTGAAGGCACCCGGGCAAGAAAGAAGATTTCGGAAGAAGTAATAGCTGGGGGTAGTCAAGCCCTTGTTGATCCTCCTCCCGAAGACGAAGATATCCTCCAGAACATAGCTGGGGGTAGCTAAGACAAAACTCTAGGAGAAGCGACTCTTCTACAGGAGAGCGAGGCTGAAAGGAAAGCTTCGACCGATCCATCCACTTTCAGTCACGTCATGACAGTATACATGACGGAAGGTGGTGATACGGAGTCAGATGCTCCACCAGCAGACCTCGTCCAGCGCATGGATACTTTGGAGGGAGGACTCAAAACTCTCTCTGCCTCCATACAAACACTGACTCAAGCAGTATTGGAGATATGGTCAGCTTTGGCCAGAGCACCTTCTACCAATCCGGACGCAGGAGCTAACGGGGAATCAAGTATTCGGGTATCAGAACCTTCAAATGTACAACTCTAGACTGTATCGCCTTCTCCGACTCCCAGCTCCACGGAGGATGTGGTTGAGATGATCAGGGACTTGCGTGAACGCTTCGAGTCAAAGAACAGACAGGAGGAGCGCCAGAAGATGGGGATCCCGCAACCATACCCCCTCGAATAGAACAAAGTGGAATATCCTCCCAAGTATAAACCACAAACGTTGATGCCATACGACAGAAAGGACTCTCCATGCCGTTATCTAATTTACTTCTAGTCTCAAATGGGACACCTCCCGAAGGAAGACGCGCTACTCACCAGCCTGTTTGTCGGGGCATTGAAAGGAGTGGCTTACGACTGGTACTGTAGTTTCTCTGACAACTCCATATCCTCCTTTGATGACTTGACACGCCTCTTCCTCGATCGTTATTACGATAGAGGGAAAGATATGACGATGGCGTCCCTCATAGAGGTACGTCAGAAGGAAAAAAGAGACGGTTCGAGCATTCATCGAATGATTCCGACAAGCCTGTTTCAGACTGCCTCCGGGTATGCCAGAACATGCACTCCTCTCCTCCTGCAGCATGAACATGCGTCCTGCGGTTAAGCTCTGGCTGAACTCCACTCCTCCTCCCGACTGGAGTTCATTGATTATTGAGGTCGAAGCAGCTGAAAAGAAGGCATGCAATGCTCGCCTTCTAGGAGTCAGTTTCCCTACCTTTGAAGGCAAAGGAAAACGGCCTGCTGCCAGCAACCCTGGATGCGAGACGAAGGGAAAGCAGGCATTGATTGTCAATGCTTCTAAAGGCGTACAAGCACCTACTCAGAAGCCTCCACATGCACCGAGGCCAAAGGAGGTCTATTCTTTCAATGATGAAGACACCTTGCAACTCTTCGAGATGTTGAAGCAGGGTGACAAGATTAAGTTACCGGATTCGAAGCGTCCCGACGAGGTTGGGAGAGTTGACAATCCGAGGTACTGTCACTACCATCAGTTTGTAGGACATCCAACTCAGGACTGCTACGTCCTTAAGAATTACATCCAGTGCATGATCAATATGAATGTCATCTCCGTCGATTACGAGGAGGAGAGAGTCTCGGCCAACCTGGTGTCGCTCCAATTTGGCACCTTGCCGCCAACCACAGCACAAAATGGCGTCGTCCCCATCCCAAAGGCGACAATGGAGGTGGTCAACCTACAACCTACCCGTGACAATATGAGTGGACTCATCCCACTCACCACATCTCGGGGAGATGTCTTATGGGTTTACCCAGACCTCGTCTCTAAAGTTACTCAACCGGGGGTACCCTCTATCTCCAAAACCAAAGACAAGAAGATCAAGTCTTGCCGCATGGTCTCTTCCTCCGCGGAAGAGGCACTTCCTCTACAAACGCGTTCACAGCAGAACGCCCAACCCGACGAAGCTGCTATCGAGGTGGTGCCTCCCTTCACCGCCCCTGCTGCCTAGGAAGATGGTCCATCCAGACCTCTAGCAGCCAATAAATAGAAGCACGTAGAGGCCCGTTTCGACAAGACTTTGCAAAAAGAAAATGCTCCGGGGCTAGCCAAACCCCACAACTTCGACATATTGGCACAACTTGCCGGTACTGCTGCCCGCTTATCTCCGTTCGAGCTTCTTCGTCTTTCTAAAGACACCCGCGAAGCTCTCTGTGAAGCCTTGAAGGATGCTGAGTCCTTCATCAGTCAGGTTAAGCAGCCTGAGGACCTCCCAATAACATATGCACACTGCCATTGTGCGGAGGAGGTCATCCCCAACATAACCTTCATCCAACAAGACATGCTGTTCGAGCACAACTGGCACAACAGGCCACTGTATTACACAGGGTATGTGGGTTCCGTCAAGGTAAAAAGAATTCAGATTGATCCAGGGTCTTCCCTCAGTATCATCCCTAGGACTCTGCTCTCAATACTGGGGATTCCGATGCACCGTTTGGCGCCTTCTAATACTACAATCAGCGGTTTCAATGCCAGTAAAAGTGAACCGCTGGGCAAAATCCGACTGAAATGTCATATCGGTAATCTCCGAACCGAAGTGACTAGCTATGTCTTAGACGCCGACGTCAACTACAACCTCCTGCTAGGTCGACCGTGGCTGCACGAGTACATGGTGGTGCCGTCTACACTCCACCAATGTATGAAGTATGTGTCCACCAACGGTATCATCCAGACAGAGTATGCGGACATTGACCCTTTCAAGGGGGTCGAAGCCTACTTCACCGATGCTAGCTTATATAAGTCGCTCGATGAAGGGGAAGCCAATGATGCTGATAACGAAGCAGAAACAGTGCCAGAGACGGACATGGAGCCAGAGATGATTCCCGACGCTCCTTTTAAAATTCGACTCAAAGGAAAACCGGCCCAGATGCTGCCTCCCGTGGCGATCAAGTTACCTGGAAAAGCATCGACTTCTCTAGGTAGAATACCCACTGAAGCTCCTTTGAAGATACGGCTCAAGGGAAAACCTTCTCAAACGTCGGCTCCCCTCGTGGCAAAACTACAGGGGAAGGCACCAGTCACCGAAGGCGCAGTTGAGGCACCCCTGAAGGTGTGTCTTAAAGGCAAGCCTCCGTAATCTTCTGCCTCACTCAAGCTGCAAGAGAAGGCCCACATAGCCCTCTCAGATCCTAAGGTCTGAGTTCTCCCGAACCAGCCCAGTGCTCATAGATGAAGAGTTAGGAGAATACATATCTGCTGACATAGATGCATCTTCTCTTAACAATGTAATCCCACGAGACAAAATCTTGTGTTTTATCAATAATAGAGTGTCTTTTAATTATTCTAGTCTTCCACATTGGAATGCCATGTATACACTAGATAACACTATATGGTCGTTACATACACATATAACGACCGTCAATTACGTAAATCGAGTAGTCCCGTCCCAAGGAGTCTGTTTTATAGTCCCACCGCAGAACCGGAACGAAGAACCCATCATCTTCGGCAAAGTCGAGCGTTATCAAGACCTCCCACCACTCGAGCCAGAACCGGATACCGGCAGATTACAAGTCTATCGGTACGCAGACAAGGCAAAGTACCTCATCCAAAAGATGGATTACGATCTGAAAAACAACAAGGGCCTAAACTACGGCAAAGGTCGGCGTCTTCCTCTCCGATTCCCAACACCTAAAGAAAAGCCGTAGGACTACTATCATCGTACTCGACGGGGGTGGGCTAAGTCACGCCACCGGCAACTCCAGAGAGTTCGGAGGCAGAAGAAGTGGAACACTCTCATTTATCTGAAGCATCAACTTGGGATTCCGATACAAGTATCGGCTCAGTGTTTAGGAAGGTGCTATCAGTCAACATGGCATCTGCACAATCTTGAGAGGATGAAGGCGAAGACCAAACGCCAGAATTCTTCGAGGAAGAACCTTGGGCTCAACGCCTAGGAGCGCATTGGGAGTCTCGTTTTGAATTACGCGAACCCCCTACCGAAGATAAAGTCGAGCAGATCAACCTTGGAGATGAGTCTTCTTCCAAACCTATCTTTATCAGTAAGAGTCTAAAGTGAAAAGACCGGGAGTCCTTAGTCCAATTGGCCAAAGAATACATCGACGTCTTCGCCTGGAGCTATGAAGATATGCCGGGACTTGATCCCCAGATCGCGATGCATAGACTTAACATCTTACCTGATGTTAAGCCTATAAAGCAACAGCAACGACGTTTTCGTCCTGATATTATGAACGCTATCGATCAAGAGGTGGACAAATTCTTAAGCAGCGGGTTCATTCGTGAAGTGCAACATCCGGATTGGGTGGCCAATATCGTCCCTGTCACCAAGAAGAATGGGAAGATACGAGTCTGCATCGACTTCAGAGATCTCAATACTGCTTACCCGAAAGACGAATTTCTACTTCCAATTACTGACGTGATGATCGACAATAAATGTGGCTTCGAACATATATCTTTAATGGACGGGTACTCGGGCTACAACCAGATCAAAATGTTTTCCGATGACGCAAAACACACGTCATTCAGGACTCCAAAAGGAGTTTTCTGCTACACAGTAATGCCCTTTGGTCTGAAGAACGCTGGTGCTACATACCAACGAGCTATGAGTACCATCTTCCATCAATATCTACGCAAAATAGTTGAGTGCTATGTTGACGACATCGCTGTCAAGAGCCGTCTCAAAGGTGATCACTTACAAGATCTAAAGACGGTCTTCGATCTCATACGAGCGCATCAACTCAGGATGAACCCCGCTAAATCCTTCCTTGGGGTCTCTAGCGATAAGTTTTTGGGCTTTATTATCACGGCGAAAGGCATTCATGTCGACACCGAAAAGACCAAAGCCATCCTTGACATGGACCCTCCGAAGAACCTTCGAGAACTTCGAGGCTTACAAGGGCATCTTGCATACATCTGAAGGTTTATAGCAAACCTTTCCAGAAAATATCAACCCTTCACCCAGTTCATGAAGAAAGGAGTCTCCTACGTCTGGACAGAAGAATGCCAGAAAGCTTTCGATGATATCAAAGCTTACCTAACGAGCCCGCCAGTCCTGGTGGCACCCGTCGCAGGCAAACCATTTCTTCTCTACGTCCGTGCCATGGATCATTCCCTCGGCGCTTTGTTGGCTCAAAACAACGATGCAGGCTACGAGTAAGCTATCTATTACCTTAGTAGAACAATGATCGGGGCTGAACACCGGTACAACCACGTCGAGAAGGAATATTTGGCTTTGGTGTTCGCCATCCAGAAGACTCGCCATTACGTTTTGGGCCACACAATCCATGTCATCTCCCGAGTCAATCCACTCAGGGTTCTCATGACGAAGCCGGGATCATTGAACTCCCGACTAGCTACATGGGCAATCATGTTGACACCATATAACATGGTATTTCTTCCATAAAAAGCCGTCAAGGGTCAAGCCCTAGCCGACTTTTTAGCCGTGTACCCCATCCCAGAGTCTTTCAGACTCTATGAAGACATCCCCGATAAGGTCCAAGAATCAATTGTCACCGAAGAAAGCATCATATGGCGGGTGTTTTTTCGATGGCTCTTCGAGAACGGGCTCCAAAGGCCAAATTATCGCAGGAGTGGGGGTGGTCCTAGTCTCCCCCGATCAGCTGGTCATCCAGCGTGCTTACTCCCTTTCAAAGCCGTGCTCCAACAATGTTGTCGAGTACAACGCTCTCATCATGGGACACCAGTTGGCACGACAACTGGGGGTGGATCATCTGGAAGCTTACGACGACTCAAAACTCGTCGTTAATCAAATCCGAAGGTAGTACGAAGTTCACCATGAAGATCTGGTTCCTTACCATGAAGTTGTATTGAATATTATTTCAACCTTCACTAAGTTCTTCATAGAACATGTACCTCGGCTACAAAACCTGGAGGCTGATGCTTTGGCTGGCCTCGCAGCTTCATTAGCAGCACCCCTCGGGACTCAACACTACGTCACGATAGTAGGACGAGACTTGGTCTGTCCTAAAAATAATCTATGCACACAGATGGCCCATGCCATGACGACAAGTGTCGGTGTTAATATCCAAGACTGGAGGTTTTTGTTCATCGACTTTGCTGTCTATGGAATTCTCCCATAAGACCCGAAAGAAGCCGTCTCGGTCAGAAGGCGTTCCCTTCGGTTTTATTATGGTACAGCTACTAAAATGCTGTACCGACGTTCCTGCGACGGACTTCTCCTTCGATGTCTATCCAACGAAGAAGCAGCCGAAGCCCTTCGAGAAGCTCATGACGGAACTTACGAGGCTTATCAACCCGGGCCTAAGTTGCAGGATCGACTGTGACGCATGGGTTACTACTGGCCAACCATGGCAGCCGACGCCGTCGACTATGTTAAAGAGTGCCATGCTTGCCAGCTTCACGCTGACTTTATCCATACACCATCGGAACCACTACATCCTACGGTCGCTTCCTGTCCCTTTAAAGCTTGGGGCATGGACATTCTGGGACCTATCACCCCTCATTCATCGAGGGGACACCGCTTCATCCTAGCCATCACCGACTACTTCTCCAAATAGGCAGAAGCAGTTTCACTGACGGAAGTGAAAAGCTCTAGGGTGATCAGCTTCATCAAGCATCATGTCATCTACCATTTCGGGGTACCCCGTAGGAATATCTACGACAATGGTCCTCAGTTCATCAGCCATGTTTTCAGCAGATTCTGTGACAAGAATCAAATTCAGAACGTGGCATCAACCACCTACAATCCGACAGCGAACGGATTGGCCGAGGCTTTTAATAAGACTATCGTCAGGCTACTCAAAAAGGTCGTGTCATCCAACAAACACGACTGGGATAAAAAGCTCGGCGAATGCCTTTGGGCCTACCGTACAACGATACGAACTCCTACGGGCAACACACCACTCTCTCTAGTCTACGGGAGCGAAGCGGTACAGCCTCTTGAGATCGAGATACCCTCACTCCATGTAGCGATTATAAATCAATTGACAGATGAAGACAATCAACGCCGTCGTCTGCGAGAATTGGAGGCACTTGATGAAAAACGTCTCATAGCTCAGCAGCGTATTGAACTTTATCAAACCCGTATATCACAGGCTTTTAATAAAAAGGTCAAGCAAAGGACTTTCCAAGTAGGCGACCTGGTCCTGGCAGTCAGGAGGCCAATGGTGTTGACTCATAAAACACCAGGAAAGTTCGAGCCCAAGTGGGAGGGACCTTTCATCATAGAGACGGTATACTCAAACGGTGGTTACCGCCTCGCCCGACCAAACAGGGACTTGTTCATGATTTCCATCAACGGCAAGTTCCTAAAGAAGTACTACTTTTGACATCTTTCAGATATGTACTTCCATCACTACCTAGCAAGGGAATCAGTAGACCTGATCATCAGAGCTCACATACACCTCCATTTCACAAAATCTTATGCTTTCGTAACCCAGTTGTTCCGTGGTATTCTATCTCCAGTAGAAGAACAACCACGTCCATATTACCTCTGAGTTGCTCCTCTATGCCCTGTAAAGCAAAATTTTACACTCCGTAAGACTACGCTAACTATCATGTTTACCACGTCCACATTACCTCTGCGTAAACATCACGTATATACAACCCCTACGCTGCCGTACATTGATCGCAGAACTTCCATGTCCATATTACCTCTGAGTAGTTCCACATATCCCCCCAGAGTCACTCCTACCACGTCCATAACAACTCTGAGTAGGAAGATTCTGTCAGTTGAACCCCATATTTGCTACATCTACATTACCTCTGAGCAAACATGTCGATCATCTCCAACTTATTATCTGTACCTAAAAACTAAGGTACGCAAAAGATAATAGGTCCACACAAATCACTAGTTTATGACAGTAAAGATGAACACACCAGAAAATTCTTTATTTTGTACTCAAAAGTAAAGGATTACATCCCCAGAAAAGTTTATATATATATATATATATATATATATATATATATAACAAAAAAAAGGAGAGACTACAATCCCTAAGCATCATTGGGATTGGCAGAAAGCTCTTCGATCCGATGCTTCAAATCTCCAGCCCGAGTCTCCACAGTCACCAAGACTCGGCGTTCAGCTTCTTGACGCATCACTTCCACAGCCTCAGGAGCATTATCATTCTCGTGCTTAGCGTCCAACTCTTGCCGCTGGTAGGTCAGAGAAAGAATATGGTGGGTAACAACTGCTTCTTCCTCCTTAGACGATACGTGCTCAGCTTGGGCTCGCTCAGCATCTAACAAAAGTTGGGCTCGCTGGTTTTCAAGAAGGCAAATCTTGGCTGTGACCTCCACAATACTAGCATCCAATAAGGCCCGCAGCTTCACCTTTTTCTACGTGGACTGTGTCAGTCTGTCCACAACAGCCTCAGCTTTGGCCACCTCGCGGTCCCAGATGGCCACTGTGGCCTGATAGGACGACTCAACTTCGACTATTAATTTCTTCTTCTCTGCTTCTATCAGAGCAGAAAAGTCATTTTGCCGAATACTCTGAAGTTCAGAAGATGCTGGTCGAGCTCAGCCATCGACGCCTCCAGAATCTCAGCCATATGATCATGGCCCCGGTAAAAGTACCCAAACCTATCACGTCCATAGTACCTCTGATAGGATTGTCACACCTAAACAGCTATACTATCCATGCTTCTTGTTCAAAGTATTTCAAAACTTGTCCAAAAGTTTTAAAAACTTTGAAGTGGGTCTTGTAGAAGCAAAAAAAAAGAGGGATATTGCTTTTAATCCTACATCGGAAAGGAGAAGAAGAGAGGTCTTATTCCACTATATATATAGAGCCCTCTTGCCTCATTTGAAAAGGGTACGAAAATAAATAAAGAAAAGGGAGCCCGTTATCCAGGGAGCCTGTTCGAGCCACAAAAAGTTACAGAAGTTTTTCTCTTCTTCTGGGTTGGCTGCAAGTTCTTCACTCGCTGTCAAGGCGAGAAAAAGTTGGATTCTGAGTACTATGCACCTTTGCGGGCTAGTACGAAGAACTCCAAGGCGGCAAGGGCCATGTACCCCAAACGTGCTATGCCAATAGAAAATCAGAAGCATGCGCTCACAATCATGCGCGTTGCTGATGGTAAGCTGTACAAAGTTGACTCGGGTGCTTCTGTGCCAGAAACAAGCCGACCCTCAAAGTCCTTGTCTCACTTGGGCGTATCTCCTGCGTTCGCAACCAAGTCGTGCAAGGCAAATTCTGTGGTCTTGAACCCCCGCGTCTATATTGGTTGTGCGTCTGAGGCTGGTTCAAGTCACTATAAATATGGTTCCTCCACTATTGATCTGGGCGCGCCTTATGCGCTGAATCAGGGGGCGCAACATTCACTTGATCACCCCGGCGCTTGGCCTTGCCATGTGCCTGATGGGGTTGTAAAGGTGGCACTCTTCTCCAATGATTTGCTAATGTGATCATTCACAAACGCCGATCAGGAGAGCCGACCGACAAGCATAATGTGCCCCTCACAGGGCACACTTGTGCTACAGTCGCCATCAACTGCTGCTACCGCAAGACAGTGGCTCCACCACCAAGGCAGTCTGTGTTCCAGCAGTTGCAACATGCTATGCCTGTCCGATATCGTCTCAAAAATATGATTCCAATTGAAGACTTTGTAATAGCCTACTCTCAACTAGGCCCATCACTCAGATGTCTCAGCTAGCCGTGTCATCTCAGCTAGCCGTGTCGTCTCAGCCCGACGTTTTACTCTTCCAGCATATCACTCCGCCCCGTCAGAGTGAATCACTTCCTTATCAACGCACAGACGCATCAGCCAGCCTGGGGATCTTCCATCATAATGAGTCTTAGGCACATCAAACCCAAACCATGCATTCAACTTGGCACTCGATGTTGTCTCATAGAAGAATACTACTAGCAAGCGGCTCGAACATAAACTGCTATGTCCATTCCAACTCGGCGAATCTCAGTCTTCTGAAGGAGTTCACCGTCAAAGATTCTTTGAACAAGGAGAACCATCACCAACAGTACAACGTCTTGCCAAGGAGGAGGATCAGTCGAATCCATCTTCGTCGAGAAATCAAGGGAGAGACAATAAAACTCTCTCAAACTGTTGCTATTTACAGCCCATGGCAAATCAAACCCATGTGCCAAGTGGCAACCTTCCCGAAGTTAGTACAATGAACTTGTATTTATGATGATGAATTTGCCCCTTTGAACTCAGCTAAGTCAGAGAACCATCAATGACGCGAAGAACTCAACAGACAGACTAATAAGGATGCGCCATCAGTACCAAGCGCCCCGTATGGATGCGCCCAATAAAGCACAGATCCATATGTCCTGGTGAACACGGACCTATGCGCCTAGTGGGGTACAAATCGATGCATCCACTTCGGCTCGTCACCTACCAAGCAATTAATGCAAAAGTAACAGAGTTGGCAGCACGTCCTCCGAGGACTGAACAGTCGACAGCTTTTACAGAAAATGAAGCACCGCTGATGTCAGCATCATCATTACTTTCTACTGACGGTTATAAGCCTCGTGGCCGATCAACCACTTGCATGCGCCTCAAAATCCATGCACCCAGACTGGTTCGTGACTCCTGAAGGTTACGAGCCAAAGTCTTCTCATGTGCCCAATTCCAGGCACATCCTGCCAGATCACTCTCCACCAAATCTGAGATCTTTGAGCTACGGACATGCGCCACGTGTCCTTTGACTCAGTTCTGTCTACAAAGGGGTGCTAACCACCCAAGATCTCAGCAACCGAAGAATCCTCTCAGTCGCCACGTGTCAGCTCTTCTGCAGCACCACGGGCACAACAGGAAGGATTCAATCCCCGAATCAGGGCGCATCAACCATGCGCCCCTGCCAGCATCAGCCACGTGGCGTTCCTACGACCAGGCGCATCCGACATATGCGCGCATGAGCAGCCAGCCTGCAAGCTATAAATAGAGGGATCATTTCCTTCTTACACACACACAGAGACATATATAGACATACACCATCAAAGACAGGTAACCAGATCATCAGAGTTACAGAGACGCATGTCTACTCACAGGGATCGAAAGAGACACTCAACATCTTCTTCCCCTCCGCAAGCTCCTGTATCCAGAGCAACCCAGACCTTCAGAGAACCTAAAACCGTCGTCAGATCGTCAACGGAGTCAACGCATTACCACTTGCTCCACCGACACAGGACCCAGATAAAAACAAAAGTGTACTCCTAGGACTACATCTAAGTCCTACATTGTAACACTGTTCTGTTTGTAATTAAAATTCTAATCAAAGATTTTAATGGCAAACAAATATCAGCTGTGGCTCAGGGCTCAGCTCTTCACCAATCTACGCCTATCTATATGATGGTCCAAGGGTATTCCCATTATTAAAAGTTGGTACGTTCTAGCCCATCTCACTAATAGACTGACACCCCTTCTGACTGTGGAAACTTCTAGTCCCGGATGTCCTGTTCTCTCCTAGGCCGATCGATCCCAGTGTCCTGGAACCGATCGAGGGATTACATCCTTGTAAACAAGTTGTCCGGACCGACACTATGAATGCAACATCCATCAATTAACTCTTCTTGTTAACAATTCATCGATCGATAAGCAGACATATTTCATCTATCTCTTTTTTTCATATAATCGAGCTAGTAGCTCTACTCTTTTCTCTATACGGACAAACCATATAATCTTTTTTAATAGCACAATGTGCCTTCTCTATACTTCTCTGTCTTTATAGCATACGATCAAGGGACAATAAACAATCTCATTTAAACAAGCATGACAACAACAAGCTTGAACTCTACTCTTGATAACTTACTATTCAGGAACATACGAGCATTATCTTTTCTTTTTTTTATTAGGATGGCAACAGTAATTAACTTAAGGCAATATATCTAACTTAAGCAGGCAACATCATTTTTTCCTTAGCATACAAGTTAACACTTTTCTTGTTCTTAGCATGGCAACATGTGGATTCTCTTATAAGCATACTCAATGATTACCATCTTGTTATTAGCAATAGTATTCATTCAAAACTCGAATTCTTATTAGGCGTAAGCAAATCATAAAATGAGTCTTTGTCCACACCTAAATCAATCATCTTCTATTGCAGAGCCAACAATCCGATCTCTCTGTTTATCTAGTGCCTTCGCGGAGCGGGGCACTATACTGGTGCCATTGTTTGGACATTTGTTCATGTTGTTACCTTCTGCATAGCTAGGGTATTTGTGATTTTAGGTATGCACAGCGCCACCAGCGACTAGAGGGTATTGGCGTTCAAGAAGAAGGGCACAATTGAGAGACTCCCCCATTGGTTTGTATTTCAAAATAAACATGTGGACAGAAATAGTGGGCCACAGACCTACTTTAAACCGTCTAGCGTGACTCTCCGTGGTAGCCACGAATGCTCCAATAAATTTGGCCAACTTGTTGAACTCTGCTGAATACTGTCGCACTGTCATGTTCCCTTACGTTAGCTGCATAAATTCGTTCTCCTTTTCTTGTCGAATGGCTGCGAAAAGATACTTGATCTCGAATACCTTTTTAAATGTAACCTAAGAGATCGTCGCTATTACGTCGTCGCATCGGATTGCTCGTATTTTCACGGCCCACCAGTCATGCGCGTTCAATCGGAGTTGAAGTTGAGCACATACAACTTTCTTGGACTCTTCGACTCCCAAAAGTTCGAAACGGTCTTTCACCTCCTCCAACCAGTCGATTGCAATAGAGGGATTTTCAGTACTGTTGAAGGAAGTGCGGCAATTCTTTGTGAATTTTGACACCTTAAAGTTGGAACTTTTCGGTGCTCCAGGTAGACGCTCGGGCACCTCCAGTTCGGCTTCGGTCGGTCGAAACACAGGCTCGGTTACGGCATGTGTTGTCGCATAATTATTATTGGCTATAACTATCTAGACTATTTGCTGAAGAGTATCAAGCTGCTTCTGCTGTAACTTGAATTGAGCCTCAAATCGGTTCTCGAACTGGGTCTAGCGTGCCTCAGTCTGCTGTCGATGGTACTCATTCTGGCGTTGATTCTCCATAGCTTGCCATTGTTGTGTTTCCAGCATGTGCAACATCCATTCCATAGCACCGTAAGAGGGTCTGGCTCTCGAGCTGCTTGAAGTGCTATCTTCGTTCACTGCTGCGCCCTCTGTAATTTTGAAAATAACAACATTAGTCTCAGAAAATATTACGGACTCACTTATATGGAACAACTTATCTCATCAACATGGAATTAAGAGTTCGAGTCTCAAAACAAATGGTTAAAGGACGTAAAGCCATGCTTTGATACTATTGTGTCACGTCCTGATTCTGTAGAATTGATAGTTGTCCACCGGGCGTGATGTCGTACGAACCTAAGTTGCGATCACACAAGGCATAGTCATAAGGTTATCTGAAACACAAAATATAAATCCAATACACAGAGAAATTAAACACATTGATATAGAACGAACTTGTCTTTCATTGATAATAAACTTGCTTACAGACTCGATTACAAAAGAGGCCGCGCGGGCTTACAAACTGACTCATATGAGATAGTCATTCCACACATTTACATCCCTTTATACAAAGCAGCAAAATTACTCTCATGGACCTGGGATCGACGAGAATTTGCCTTCGCGCTAGCAAGGCTTTTCAAAATGGATGAGCGTTGCCTTCAGTTCATTAGCACGCTTTCCTGGTTCGGAGCACCTATGAGCGAGGGTCAAATTATACGTGTACTGGTGGGTGGCAAATTATGTCCGTGCTCCTATTTGGTTCAAGAAATTAAGTGAACAAGCATATATATATATATATATATATATATATATATATATATATATATATATTTGGTGAACTTTCTAGCCATCCTAATCGATTCATGAAAGCATTTGAAAGGCATAAGTAGCATAGCGACGTTAGTTCTTACCCACGACAGAGCGTGCCATAGCAGTATAGAGCTTACCATGTTCTTTCCTGTAATATTGACAATGAAGAATACAATAGAGTACATTTGTGGAGGTCATTGGCATGACAAGCCATCCTGGATATATAGCTTGGCAACATAGAGGCCTTCAATGTAGGTAGTGAGCCCCATTGCAAGCCACTACCTATCGTTGCATGCATCCAACATAGTTATCCGTATTTCTTCCTAGGCCAGATCGGTCCCGTGGTCCTGGGATACCATCCGAAAAAACAATCGTCCTTGTGCACAAGCTGTCCATGACTGTGCTAAGTTAACAAGTTATTCAAGGCACATTTAATGGTATCGTTATGACATTCATTTAATCGATTCAATCTTTGCTTAGCACAGTTCTATATAGCATGGTATTAAGCAAGCACATAACAGTTATATGATAAGAAGTTCTATAGCCCATATACATGAGATGTCATGCAATAGTTTATTGGAATAAGCCTTTGTGTCATTACATTTACAACTTAGCATAGCATATTTTGGTATCGACAATTTATTAGAGAAAAGTGGGTTGAGGGGAGAAGGGTCAGCCACTCACCTTGATTGTTTGATTAAGGCGAGAGACCCGTTGGCTGTGCTAGACCGCGCCTACGCGATCATCTGAAATCGCATAAGCAACTAATTAGAATACTGTTTCATTCAATGAGTTCGATATGAATGCAAAGTTTAAAAACGTAAGCCATGAAAACTATCAAAAATATTTACGAAAATGCATTCAGAAAATCAAAGCCACAGAAGTAATTACGACATAAAAAGCAGAGCAACGAGAGGTCTCTTCCGACTCAGCTGCAGAGTCTATCCTCGAGGTACAACCCGATGAATATGGGACTTGATTTCGAAGAAACCAATCCATAATAAGGAAAGGATCTTAATTCAATCGATCCCGTTCAATCGATTCAATTAATCCCAACCAATCAGTTTTGACTAAATCGATAGCGACAATGTTCCTTTCTCGTGCACCTGTAGACGAAAAATGGGACACGATGTAGGGATGGGGCACTACAGAAGCTAGAGAGAGTTTCGGGACTGGAGTACCGCACGGAGGATACTATGATATATCGGGTGTTAGTATAGGTAAGGACCCTGATTTTGAAAATTATTTTTTTATATTATTTCTATTTATTAGATTATATTTAATTCTTAATTAAGAATATAGATGTAGTTTTACATAGCTTTAATTTTTGGAGCACAAGAAATACCAATATTTTGAAACATCCTTCATGAGTTTTGAAGTAGACGAGTCTACCTTAAATTTGATATATCATGTCCCACTCAAGCATGTTTTCTCGTGCTATATTTTTCATGTACAACTTTAGGGATAAAATAGTCATTTTAGTCTCTATTGTAAAAATTTGACCAGCTTTCCAAATAGCAATTAAGGCCCAACTCCGATCCAAATCACTTGACCCAATATATAGTTTTGATCCATTTTGAGTTTACGATGCACATGTGAATGGCGTGCCACTCAATTGAATTTCAATGTGCTATTTATTTTTAAATGACATACAAGTCGAAACTATAGACATATTGGACTCAAATCGATCACAAAAATATCACCGACCCAAAACCAGTACAAGTAGGGTTCGCAGAGCCTATTCTAGGGTGCCCTAACCTCTTACACCTATTTTACAATAATTTTTGTGGATTAATATGCAGACACATTAATTAAATCTAATTTAAATCAAATCTTATACATCTTTCCTATTTTGGATCCAATTTAAATCATAGGAGATAGAATTTGTGTATCTTTTAAAATAGGCAATCAAATCCCACCAAATCAAATTCTACTCTATCCTTACTTCTTTCCCCTCACGTGAATCACTCCCATCTAGGATTTTCGAACACTTTATATATATATATATATATATATATATATATATATATATAAAATATATATATATATTTTCCTCTGCATTTGGTGCCTACGGGGTATACTTGTAAAGGCTGTGACATTTTGTGCCTTTATGAATAAAATGGGGGTGTTCCGGTGTGTGTGTGTGTGTGTGTGTGTGTGTATATATATATATATATATATATATATATATATATATATATATATATATATATATATATATATATATATATATATATATATATATTCTATTAAAACCGACCCCCCTCCAAATTTTTCTCTATTTTTGCACTTTGTATTCCAACCACCAGAAATCCATCTTCCCGACCACCTCCAATCCTTATAACACCTCAAAAACCTTCCCAAGACCATCCTCTAACACCCTGGCACCTTCTCGAGGAGCCTCCGCCCCTAAGTTGGTCGATACAAGGCGCGGAAGGCACCCGAAGTCGACCGAACTTGTGCTGAATTCATCACAGCAGGTTAGTCGACTTGTAGACTAGGTTTCATCTACTTTTTTTTTATCGGTTTCTTCTCAAAGCAAAACTAGAAGTTACCTCTACATGTATACTCCAACCTCTGATTGTCGGATCCTCTATTTCCAATCAGTTTGTCCGTGGCATCGAATCTACGACAGGGTGTCCAGAACCGATGAATTCTATTGCGAGTCATTTTCACCTATTTAATGTCAGTTTCTAACCTTCTTATATTTTTATTCAAAATCTAGACGTCGATACCTTTCCGATGAATATATGAAAGTTAGGTTTCGCATCCGTTTGCTATTTTAAAATATTTATGAAATTTGCCGTGTCACCGAACTCCAAAGAATTCTGCTTTCCTTGTGTCCAAAAGTGGCAAAACTTTATCAAACTCTACTAAAATACTTGTTGTGTAAGGTTTAGTGTTGAAACCCTTATTTTAACTAATTTATATAATTTTTTTAGAATTTAATATTTTTAATTACTTATTATTTTGGGCCTCAAATCGTATACCAAGTCTAGGAATAATGTTGTAGAATCAATACAAGAACTATACACATATTTTTCTATGTATAAAATATATTGTTTATCATTATAGAATATTTATAAATATTTTCCAGAATTAAAATAATATTTTTATGTTAATAACGTATAACTTTTATATGTAGATTTAATACTATATATGTTATATTAAGTAGAGTAGTCAATATGACTAATTTTGGTTTAAATAATATTATTAAGGTCTATATATGGTAAGTCCATATATAGTAAGTTATTAATATATATTATGTTTGTATTTCGAAATCCGTACGTCGAAACTGAGATCAGTCAATTCCAGTGATCTTATATCGCTGAAATTGACAAAATGATCGTATGGATCGCTAAGATAAGATTGTTAACCTTGTGGTTGATCATCTTGATGATTCGTGCATCGTAGATTTCGTTACACGAATTATGAGATACAAATTTAATATTTGAACCTAGAGTTTGTAATCCATATTATTAACGAATAATGATCATTGAGACAAGTGTAACCTAGTTCTAGATGGTATGATTAATAAATGGCCTAGGTGATATAGGTATTACACGACTTAGAATGACCCAAGATTTCTAGGTAGGCATGGTTAGTCATACTTGTATTTAGTAAATAATATATAATTGTTTGATTTGGGGTTGACAGATATTGCATGGAGTATGATTCATTAGTTCATGGATAGTTCGGTTAGACTTTGGTACTGCAGTCTCAACACAGACCGGACAAAACTCCAGGCAAGTATACCTTGCCAAACTTTGTACAGTTATTTACGTGCATGCTTTTATCATTCTTTCTTGTTCATGACTTTTTTTATTTTTCCATATTTGCTATCCTGCCATGATTTATTTCTAGGTCTCTTATATGTTATCACTTATTGTCATCATTAGTTATATTTTCACACATGACTTCGATAGCGTTATTTACTTGAGCGTCTTGACTTAACTTGATCTTGTATTCATGTTAACTTGACTTGACCTCTACCGATACAAGGATTGACTAATTGACCACTCTCGACTCGGGAGACCCACGACAGGGCTACGATAGAGACTCACTATAGTTAGGGAGTACCATGGCAGGGCTACTAGCTATAGGACCGGGAGTACCACGGCAGGACTACGGTTATTTTCATTCATTTGTAGTCATACTTAGTATTATTTTCATATGACATGTCATGATCTTAGAGTTTTTTTCTGTGATCTTATCCTGTTTCTAGTAGTTGTTTTCTGTTTTCATTGCATGTTTAAACTATCAAAGTAGGCTTGTATATTATGTGTCTTTCTAGTCCCCTGAGGACCTGGTGATATCTTCAGGTATTAGATGAAGGTATGATATGTTGATGGAGGATAGTTGCTACACCAAGTTTGCATGTATATTTGGTTGATGTTTTTATCTTTCTCATCTGCATTTAGATTTTGTCATATATTTGATTTTCGCTTATAGCCTAGTCTTTTACAAGCTTAAATTCTCTTCTAGCTTGTTCATGATAAATGTGTTATTGGGATCCAGTCTAACATATTTATCCATTCTAGAATCAGTGTATTATGGTCTGACCAGTCTTACAACACTTGATTCGTTATTGTTATCGATATTTAGTGGATTGAGATGTAGTTGATTCTAGAACAACTAGACAGCTTATATGTATTCGAGCTGGGCTGGAGTCCTCTTGATGTGTAGCTGGCATGTATACGTATCCTAGTCCTACGTATTTTGGGACTGGGATATTACATATTTTTTGGTGGCCCATGCAGGTCAAGTTAGTCGTTTTGGTTACGTTACTGTGCCGAGCGGACCTGCGAACATGACTAAACCCTTAGGAATTTCAATCCACAACTGCCTTGACAATTCTTTTAGAAATTTCTTTATCGTCCTTGAACTTCGTATTTGCTCTCGACTATTCTTCCTTTGTTTTCTCGTGCCATTGCTTCTCATGCCTTCCTATTTCGGAGTGACGAATGATCGTATTTTATAGAATTTATCAAAATTATTAAGTTATATTATAAATTTGTTTGTTTATTGAATTTTGATTACTTGATAGATAGGAGGGGATTAAAGATGTCATATGCCACAGGTATCTAGTGGTAGTAATTTTTGTAACTAGTGTAAAAGGGTTATAAAATTTTAAGGTAACATGTGTTTGATGGAGTAGTGTGACCAAAGGTGGGTAGACGTCCTCAGTACAGAAATAAATATATGATCATACTAGGTTACGTCCTTACGGTAGTCACTCGATCAAGAATAGAGTGGTAGTTTTTAGTGTAATGATTGACCCTCTACAAGAAAAAAATATAGACATAGCCTAATCCAACCCATTTACTATTATACCATGTCAGATGTAAAGTTAGGATTAGACGGATTGGTAGGTATCACTTAGCTTGGTTAGGTGAAATAAGACTTATATAATTGTGATAATATATATAGTAGGAGGATAAGCCTTCAACAAGATCATTGCAAGACCGTCAGTACCAAGAAAAGCGAATAGAAATAACAATATATAGTTTTAAGATAGAGATGCTACAAAACCAAATTGTTTAGGATTGATTATTACTTGATTTATTAGGAGACACCGTAGTGACTAAGCGTATCCCTTGAACTATTCCTAGTTACGCTAGCATGGTTTTTCGTTAGTGAGGCTTATTTTAATTTCGAGGACAAAATTCTTTTAAGGTGGGTAGATTATGAGGACCCTAATTTTGGAAATTATTTCCTTATTTTATTTCTATTTATTAGATTATATTTAATTCTTAATAAAGACTGTAGATGTAGTTTTACATAGCTTTGATTTTTTTTAGCACAAGAAATACCAATATTTCGAAACATCCTTCATGAGTTTTGAAGTAGACGAGTCCACCTTCAATTTAATATATCATGTCCCACTCAAGCATGTTTTCTCGTGATAAATTTTTTATGTACAACTTTAGGGTTAAAATAGTCATTTTAGTCTCTACCCTAAAAATTTGACTAGCTTTCCAAATTGCAATTAAGGCCCAACTCCGATCCAAATCACTTGAACCAATATATGATTTTGATCCATTTTGAGTTTACGATGCACATGCCAATGTTGTGCCACTCAGTTGAGTTCCTATGTGCTATTTATTTGTAAATGGCACATAAGTCGAAACTATAGACATATTGGACTCAAATCGATCACAAAAATATCACCGACTCAAAACTAGTGCAAGTAGGGTTCGTAGAGCCTATTCTAGGGTGCCCTAATCTCTTACACCTATTTTAGATTAATTTTTATGGATTAATATGCAACCATATTAATTAAATCTAATTTAAATCAAATCATATAACAACTTTCCTATTTCGGACCCGATTTAAATCCTAGGAGATAGAATTGGTGTATCTTTTAAAATAGACAATCAAATCCCACCAAATCAAATTCTACTCTATCCTTACTTCTTTCACCTCACGTGAATCTCTCCCATCTAGGATTTTCGAACACTTTATATATATATATATATATATATATATATATATATATATATGTTATTAAAACTGAGCCACCTCAAATTTCTTCTATATTTTCGTACTTTTTATTCCAACCACCAGAAATCCATCTTTCCGACCACCTCCAATCCTTATACCACCTCAAAAACCTTCCCAAGACCTTCCTCTAGCACCCTGACACCTTCTCGAGGAGCCTCTGCCCCTAAGTTTTTGGTCGATATGAGGCGCGGAAGGCACCCGAAGTTAACCGAACTTGTACTGAATTCATCACAGCAGGTTAGTCGACTTGTAGACTAGGTTTCATTTACTTTTTCTCATCCGTTTCTCCTCAAACCAAAATTAGAAGTTATCTCTACGTTTATACTCCAACCTATGATTGTCGGATCCCCGAGTTCCAAGTGGTTTGTCCGTGGCATCGAATCTACGACAGGGTGTGCAGAACCGACAAATTCTGTTGCGAGCCTGTGAGCACCCTGAATTTTGGGTTGATTTTTTTTAATTTTTCTGATTGAATTAGTTCAAAATAATTTATTCTGTTATTTATCTTTAAATGTACTTTTCTGTGCCTTTGATATTTGGAGTGTCAGGGATGTTCAACTCTGGAAACCTTCTTCACGAGTTTTGTAGTGGACATGATTACCTTCATGATGGTATATAATGTCCCATCCAAACTTGTTCCCTTGTACTTTTTTTGCTTCGCAGAACTTTGGGTCGATTTAGACCATTTGACCACTAATTAATTTTCCCACTCTTTCCTTGATCATTATTAGCACGTTACCGTGACTTTTGAATTGGGAGCACCAGACCAGTCATTTTCTTGAAACCAACTTCTCATGCATGATCTACTCGAGATACACTTCACTCATGACCTTCGTGTCCCACTCAGACACATCATTTTGTGCTCCATTTGCTCCACACAACTTTTCTGACACGTGACCCGATTTTATTTTACCCCACGGTGTCGTATTTATTTTTCGACTTGAATTGTGGATACCCTGTCGACCCAAACCTGACAACCCCAAATATGGACATGGCCCATATTGAGCCTACTATCCGCATGCCACTTGTGTGCCATTTGTTTGAGCCCCCACATGCTACTTATTTATCCATGATCATAAACGTCTAAATTAATTCATTTATGATATTAAATCTGATTTTGACCCAATCCAGCTCCACCAAGTCCAGCCCAGCTTCGTGCTACCCTCCATCATGACACCCTCACCCTCATTGCAATTTCAAATATTAATATCTAGTCTACCTACTATTGATGTTCAATGAGATTCCTTTTGTTTTAATCCCTAAGAAATGATTCAATCCTTATTTCATCATAGCTATTGGATTTATCCCCATAAATCCTTACCCTACATTTTTCCACACTCTCACAAATTTCCCCTAGCCTTGGCCGGCCCTAACTTTGAGGGAATAGCTTTTCTCTCTCCTCTCTTTATCACACACACAAGATATTAATTTCCTCACCTATTCTCTCTCTCTCACTTTATTTTTTCTCACACAAACACTACACAGCAGCTCACCTTCATCACCCGAGCTCAGCCCTCCCATGTTCGGACCTCCTTCCTGGCAAGTGCCGTCGGCCACCACCATCCTGGCCGTCGGCTACCTCTTCTCCTCCTCTTCTTCAACAACCATCATCACCACCATCATTTAGCCCACACACCACTCAACCACCACCCTCACCACACAACCACCATAGCCTCCATCGTGCACCGCCACCTTGGCCGCGCCTGGCCGCCCTGTCGCGCCTCCGTCAGGCCAGGCCAGGCGCGCAACAGCTACAAACAGCAGCGTTCGCAGCTCAACCGGCCGGAACGGCCCTGTGGCCGCGCGCACAGGCAACGCCGCCGGCCGCCGCCGCCGTAGCCGTGCCCCCATCGACTGGGCGAACTCAGGCGACCCCCTGGGTCCGCCACCTCTCTCTCCGGTACGACGTATAGGCGATTCGTGCATTTCACATGAATTCCAAACGTGATGCGCGCAGAATCAAGTCCGATTTGGCGCCCCGTCGCAGCAACTTCGCACGCAATTTTTGAGAAATTCGACTGTTGGATTTGTAATTTATTTACTCCGTCACAATTTTGGTATACCCATCTCCACTTCTATCAATTTTTGTCCGTTAATTTTATCGTTTGATACATCAAAACCGGCCACCAAGTTGACCGTTTAAATTGTATAAATTTTGGACAGTTTTGCGGAGCCAACTTCGTCGGCTTGTACCTCCTCCACCACAGCTCCATTTGGCATGCTACCAGTTCATGTGGGAATCTGGTATAACCCTCTTACTACCCCTCCAGTTTTGTTTCATTGTGAGCTTGTTTGATTGGTTGAATTTGACGCCAAAGTTGGCCGTCCGAATTCGTAATTTCTAACTTGTAAAATTCTATTTTTGAACACGGGACTCCAGATTTCATTTCTGACACCACCAGTAGACTCGTGGCACCGTTCTGGCATATTTTCATATAAAATTTGTTAGATTTGGAGGACATGGGCCCTGGCACGTATTTCGGTATAAAGCGGGCCCCACAGTCTGGGTCAATAGGGCTTTTTGACGTCGGCTCATCGAAATCCAATTCTGGATACACCGTTGAGTTCGTATCGTCATTCTGGACTCGTTGACATATAATTTCTAGGTTTTAGTGGACATTGGTTTCGGCACGTATTTCGGTGCAAGTCGGATACCAATATCCGGTTCAACGAACCAAATTGAGATCGGGTCAACGGAATCCAATTCTGGATATATCGTTGGGTTCATATCGTCATTCTGGTTTCGTGGACATATAATTTGTTATATTTTGTTGGCTTATTTTCTTGCACGATTTTTGGTACAAAATGGCTCCGATACGGATACCGTTTTTGACCCGAAATTACCTTTTTGCCCATGTGTCCAAACTGGACCGATGGGTAGGCTATCCTAGCTAATTTGATCATTCTGGACACGTTGGCGGTATTTATTTCATCGTCCGACAATGTTTGTTGATAATTTCTCTGTGTTTAACCTTTTTATAATTAATTAATAATTAATTCTTATAATGTTCGTATTTCGGGATTAGTACAACGAAACTGAGATCAGTCAATCCCAGTGATCTCACATCACTGAAATTGACAAGATGGACACGTGGATCACTATAATAAAATTATTAACTTTACCGTTGATCATCTTATCTCGATTTACGTGTCGTATTTCGACGTACGAATAACGAAGTACACTTTATATCTTTAATAATTAGACTAGAATTGACCCTGTTTGACCAGAGTTGACCAGTTGACCAAAAGTCAACTGTAAGTCAATACTTGACCTAGTTTGACTAGATTATTGACCGAAGTTGACCTAGAGTTGACTAGACTTAGAAGAGCCTAGAATAATATAGATTGCTTGTAGAAATTCATTTATTACAACTTGAACACCTTGTAACCTGTGTTGCTTTAAATAGGACTCTATGGCTTTAGTTGGACCTTTATATCTATCAGCTGTTCAGGTTATCAGGCGAGTACATTCTTTGATCATTTCATATCCTATTTAGGATTATATTTCCTTCTTTAGATTACTTTACATGATGCTGACACGTTGGAAACACGGATTAGTACTATATGGATCTTGTCGTGCGCTGTTATCCCCTTAGCGGATACATCAGGTATTTTGTGTTCGTGTATTTTATCATGAGCATCATGTACTCCTTGTGTTTGTGCTTTTCGTATGCAAATCGTGTGAAATCGTGTATACTCATGTGCTCACATGATCTTCGTGTGCGACTATACTTCGTGTGCAATAACATATCTTGGCTAGATCCTTGTGTATTGATTGGGACGGGGGAGTAGAAGTGGTTATGTAATCAATCTAGTAGATTACTCGTGTACAACTTCTGTAGATTACTCGTGTACAACATCGTGCCGTTTACATAACCATCTTGTGCTCTGAATCACTAGTCACTGTTAGTTCTCATATATATATATATTGTATCTATTTACTTACAGTCTTCTTTTTTACATCATGTTGTTCTTTCAGTTTCCTGTATCTTACTCTCTAGCATGTTTATATTTTCTAACCTATTATGATTTGTTGAGATGTACTGTGCTCGCTCCTGTCCTGACTGGACCTGTTGATAAATTTTACAGATAGCTTGGAGGTTGCCTGCTAGCCTAGAGGAGACACAGTAGAGGTTGTATAGATAGTTATTTCAGTTGTCTTGAGTTGTATTTACTCTATGGATTACTGTATTTGAGATTTGAGATATTTTTTGGGTTTGTGTATCTTAGACACTTAGACTTCTATCTGATGTATCTCTTTGTGGATTTTATGTTTTATCTATATTTTATCATGCTCTACCTTAGATGTGATTGAGACTGTATTGCTATGTCACCTCCATTCGGAGTGTATATACTGTACAGGTACTTTATATTGTTAGATGTTTGACCTAGGACAGCATTCTACCGCCGACACTGCGACGTAGGCTGGACGTACCCACGTCTCGTGCCCTTACTCTGGGGTACGGGTCGTGATAGAGCCATTTTTCACCTATTTAAGTACAGTTTCTAACCTTCTTATATTTTTATTCAGAACCTAGTAGTCGAGACCTTTCCGACGCATATCTGAAAGTTAGGTTTCACATCCATTTGCTATTTTTTAAAATTTATGACATTTGCCGTGTCACCAAACTCCGAAAAATTCTGTTTTCCTTGTGTCCAAAAGTGTCAAAACTTCATAAAACTCTACTAAAATACTTTCTGTGTAAGTTTTAGTGTTGAAACCCATATTTTAACTAATTTAAATAATTTTTTCAGAATTTAATATTTTTAATTACTTATTGTTTCGGGCCTCAAATCGGATACCAAGTTTAGGAATAATGTTGTAGAATCAATACAAGAATTATACACATATTTTTCTATGTAGAAAATATATTGTTTATCATTATAGAATATTTATAAATATTTTCTAGAATTAAAAATAATATTTTTATGTTAATAATATATAACTTTTATATGTAGATTTAATACTATATATGTTATATTAAGTAGAGTAGTCAATATGACTAATTTTGGTTTAAATAATGTTATTAAGGTCTATATATGGTAAGTACATATATAGTAAGTTATTAATGTATATTATGTTTGTATTTCGAAATTCGTACCTCGAAATTGAGATCAGTCAATTCTAGTGATCTTATATCGCTGAAATTAACAAAGTGACCGTATGTGTCACGCCCAGCTCCCGTAGGAGCGATCGTCCTCGCTAAAGCATGATGCCGCGTGAACCTAGATTGTGCTCATGCAAGGAAGGTCCATAATGATCGATTACAGGCTAAGCGACATGGGTCGTTGCACAGAAGTCCCAAGCAGAAACATTGAATAGTCAACAGCAAAAATTTAAATACAAAACACAAGTCATACGAAATACTCTTTTATTGATATTGAACAAAGATTACACTGTGGGCACGAGGCCAAATTACAAGTCTCTCAAGCTTACTTTTCTCTTATATTACAAGTCACTATGCTCTCTCTCATTTTTTAATACAAGCTTCAAGGCGACGAGTGGCAGATTCTGCAGAATGACGATGTCCATACATTATGTCCTGTATACATTCTGACTCCATGCGGCTGCACGCCTCGAAATGCCAAGGAACTCCATACCTCGACGCATCCAAACGAGCTCCGTGCCATCGGGCTTCTACCTGTGTTTGTACAAGGAAACTGTATGGGTGTCAGTACTCAACTGTACTGGTGGAGTGAGCTCCTCGCCCACCCATACAAAATTGACACGTTCATTTACTTTGTGCAGCTTAATCCTTTTTTTGAATTTCTTTCTAGTATTGTCTTAGGATCAATTTAGGACAGAGACGTCTTGGCCTATACTTAGCAACGCAACAACAGGGTCGTGCTATACTCTATTCGTGGCTTCAATATATATTCGAGGCAGTTCCTCGCCAAGTAGAAACTTATGTAAACTCGAACGTGCTAAGACTTTAACTTATTTTATGTGCCTCTAGACCATTCTCATGCCAATGATGTCAATGGGACGACTCGTGCTGGTCATGCCAATAGACTTGATCGTGCCTTAAGATCGAGGCCGTGCCTCCCAAGGATCAACCAGACTTTACCAACTTGCCTTACGACCCTTCCTAACTTAACTTAAAACGACTCGATGATGATGCCACATTCATGCTGAAGCACGTGTCCATGCTATAGCCAAATCTTAGGCTCCATAATGGTGTTGCAACCGGGCACACCTAACCCGTACCGATTCAAGGTTAATAAGTATACCTTGTTAACCCAATACGTAACTTGCTAATACTTGACGTAATCTAAAGGCATACACGCGGATAGCCGCTCTTATGCTGACACATCTATATGAGTGGTCACTAGCAATATTAAGTTATCCTGGATCTTTGCATACGGTAACCATTCGCGTACGAGGTACGAGCTCCTACCGAATGACCCGCAGCCTATATTGTAACGGTTTACTTCAATCAAGTCGTACCGTCGATGAAGGCCGTACAATATCTGCAATTCCTCCTAAGCCGACACGAACCCGGCGTCCTGGGATCGTTTGAGAAATTCACCTTGCACTCAAGTTGTCCAATGACCAAGCAAGACTCAACTTGATCTACCAAGTCCTTCCTTAATAATGACCGTGCTTTCCAACTTTCTATCGAGACTCCCAAGTAGCGGGACCGATCTTGTGAACTTCCTTATCGAGACTCCCAAGTGGCGGGACCGATCTCGTGTACTTCCTTATCGAGACTCCTAAGTAGCGGGACCGATCCCTTGACTTCCTTATCGAGACTCCCAAGTAGCGGGACCGATCTCGTTTACTTCCTTATCGAAACTCCCAAGTAGCGGGACCGATCTCGTGACTTCGATCTCAGCGACAACCAGTCACGTCCCTTTGAACCCAGGAAATGACTACTAAGTAATCTTCTAGCTTAACTTGAACGTAACATGTTCCTTTGTCCGTGTCATGCTTATCCTTAATCCAACCGTGGCTCGTGCCTTAGACAGACCTTGTTCTCTAGGCGATGCTATTGCTCAAGTCACATACTTATATGACGAGCCTTAAGATCGTGGGACTATGTGACCTGACAACCGTAGAAAAAGCGGGACAGTTCTAGAAATAGCTTTGATAGCCCAGCCAAACTCTTGTCTAACTTATTCGTGCAATGACTTGACTAGCAAAGGCTATGCCAAGCCTTGCATCGAGGGAACGTGCTATGCACGCGGTCAACTTGAACAACCAAGCTCTTTGGATGCCTAGACTTAAGCCACAAGCCGTGCAATATGACTTAAACCACGGGACAGGCGAAGGCTATACCAAGCCTTGGACGACGGGACCGTGCATGCTTATCAAGCATATACGCGGGCGACGCCTATGATTTAGGCTAATTCCAGCATTTTGGCAACTTAGCAACTTAGACCAACTTCCTTCTCCCAAGCCACAGGACGAAGGGCCGAGCATCATTTTGAAAGCACGCGGAGCAAACTTCTATGTCGACCGTGAGAACTTTTTCCATGTTCTAACATAATCTGACCCAAGTTGGGATTATTCCCTTAGCTAAGTGAATGCATCTCTTTTATTATCAAGCCTACTTGTGCATTTGAAAACTTTTGTTTTATTAATGTGAAGGCCAAGCTGAGGCAAGTTCACCGAAGCCACCCACCTGAGCGAGTGTTCGAGCAAGCCGTTGCATGGCTAAGCCCGAATGCCTTCGAAATTTCGATTCCTCCGATTGACTGAGCAGGACGGGACACTACATCATATACCACTCAAAAAAAGTTTTGTCCTCGAATCTAACTAAGTACTTACTCATCGACTTATCACTTTATTCAACATTCTATAACTCTCGCATATACTACGCCTATGTGTTTCTTTAATCCGAGCCACGCTCGCACTACCATCAATCTTTCCTTTAAAACACGGCTTCAAAATCCTTGATACTTTTCTATTCCTCAAGCCTCACTTGAATTCAACGTATCGCTTAGTTGGATCGTGTACATATCCCAGGTGTCCCCAAAATACATGTATTTCAGCCAAACCGCGTGATAGAGAATTCGTTATTCTCATTCGAGTCGCATCGTGCACATATTTAGGAATCCCTGAAATATATGCATGTCAGTCGAGTCTCGTGAGTGGTATTTTGATGTTCTAGAATCATTCTATACATCCATAACAATCCTCAAGATCAATCATTCCAATGCTAACTCTTGGAACATGGACGTCTCGCCTAACCCGCTAGGCCATTTCTCAAGGCTAAAGTCAATGTCAGGATTGGAATCATAGTTCCCCAACAATAATGCTAACACTGACCCCAATCCTAGGGTCAAACCAAGTTGATAGTACTGGGTTTTCTACCCAAGCTCGCATCACTCAAAATTCTAAACATCGAACATATATATATATATATATATATATATATATATATATATATATATATATATATATATATATATATATATATATATCAACACTTAGTCAAAGGTGTCCGAGTCATTCAGCAAAGCCATCCTACACTGAGTCATGTTCAACCATTTCTTCGACATATCAATATCGTTCATCCAACAAGCAACTTGCATAGTCTATCTTTTCAAACATATTTGATATAATCCACCCATCCATTCCTTCCAAGTCAAGCACGCTATGACACGACTTTTTGCTAAACCATAATTCTCATTTCATATTCCGTAGTCATTTATCCCAATTCGCATAATCGATCACAAAGTCATCTGACTTTAACAATATCATATGCCCCAATCTCATGCAAGTTTGATTATTCGTGGTGGGCATGAAATCACCACGCATGCTCCCGCGGGATAATCATCCTCATCAGGGCGTAACTCTTGTTTGAGCCCAGATTAAGTCATTCTTGATATGCAGATTGGATCTACTAAATCCTCAAGTTCACTTAATCATCAATCACTAAATCATACAATCGTCGAATTTACCTTCGTATCAAACCACACGTCGAAGCAATCCAAGTTGCCACGTTTTGATTTTCCGAGTTCGATCGTTCCCGCGACATGAATCATCATGTCCGCGCTCACGCGGAACGATCGCCTCCAAATCCAACGTGACGCATGTGTGAGGCTGGAGATGCGCTTGCGCAAGACAAAATCGTCGACGTTGTGGCCATCAACGCAATCCTCAAGACACGATCATGATCTTTCCAACATTTATTTCTATCAAAATCCCTAAACATAGCATCCATCGGAACAATAATATTTTGCACGATCGTCATTCCTCGAATCAGAGTATCTCCGAGTTATAGCATATCGATCTTTGATACGCCTCAATACCATCGATAATATTCGTAACCTGACGATCTTTGTTTGCAACAAATTTTGAGTCGTGCGACTGATGCTATCGTACGAACTAGATAATCTCCTCGACATTCAAGATCAAGTTCGATCATTATCTCCCAAACTAGCTACATGTTTAATTCGTTCAAATCCAAAATCACGTATATTCATCCAACTATTTTAAGTCATCGAACAAGTAATTTCATTAATTTACCTCAATCCTTGCTAACACAAACCCTCGAGCAATATCAATTCCAATCCTTAAAGTCATTCTCAAGTATTCTAATCACTTCCATGCACGTTATCGTCTAATCGTGCTAACTTTTTGTATACGATTCATATCGATTTTTTCGATCAAGTCATCTGTTTGTTACATCTTAACTTTTTTTGATTCAATCTATCTTCTTGTTTATCACTTGTATTTCTCGCTCAATGCAAATTCCAATCCTGTGAGCATCAAATCTAATTCCGTTCGAATCAACTCATCGAAATCTTCAAGATCATAACTTACTCATGGTACTCGATCTAAGGCTTTGTATACATGCGACGCTTGCTGATAGACTCATTGGGATCCTGTATCCTCAATCGTTCGACATCACCAAAACTATCCCATACACCACTCAGGGATGAAGTCATTCAACAAATCCTTGAAATAAGTTTCGAATCATACTTCGGATTTTCGTTCGAGCCCAAGCACGCTCATCTATATCATATCGACGATAACATCATTCTATAGCACTTCTATAGTCATCCCACATTCTATGAATCGAGTCTAACTCATTCCTTTCGACACAATTTATATCCCGCACTCGACTTTGCTAAGGTCGACATGATTCTTGGTGTATATGCCCAGCCCGAATTAGCCAACCGTTCTTTACTTGAACTTTTGTTCAACCAAATTTCTTTCATATGATTTTGTAAAATATTTAGACTTATTGTATGGACATCCAATGGGACATTCGAGAGAGAGTGCATCAACGATATCAATTTACGGAAACAAAATTAGAGTTCGCAGAACATCGAAGTTAAAGAATTCAATCGAAGTTCGAGGACGTAAAGCCGTACTCTGGTACCATTATGTCACGTCCCGCTCCCGTAGGATCGATCGACCTCGCTAAGGCGTGATGTCGCATGATCCTAGATTGTGCTCACGCAAGACAGGTCCATAACGGCCGATTACAGGTTAAGCGACGGGGGTCGTTGCACAGAAGTCCCAAGCAGAAATATTGAATAGTCAACAGCAAAAATTTAAATACAAAACACAAGTCATGTGAAATAGTCTTTTATTGATATTGACCAAAGATTACAATGTGGACACGAGCCCAAATTACAAGTCTCTCAAGCTCACTTTTCTCTCATATTGCAAGTCACTATGTTCTCTTTCATTTCTCAATACAAGCTTCAAGGCGACGAGTGGCAGATTATGCCGAATGGCGATGTCCATACATTATGTCCCATATAAGTTCTGACTCCATGCGGCCGCGTGCCTCGAAATGCCAAAAAACTTCGTGCCTTGACGGATCCAAGTGAGCACCGTGCCATCGGACTTCTACCTGTGCCTGCACATGGAAATTGTGTGGTTGTCATTACTCAACTGTACTGGTGGAGTGAGCTACTCGTCCATCCATATAAAACTAATACGTTCATTTACTTTGTGTATCTTAATCCCTTTTTGATTATCTTTCTAGTCTTACCTTAGGATCAATTTAGGACAGAGACGTCTTGGCATATACTTGGCAACGCGACGACATGGTCGTGTTATACTCTATTCGTGGCTTCAATATATATTCGAGGCAGTGCCTCGCCAAGTAGAAACTTAGCCAAACTCGACCGTGTCAAGACTTCCACTTATTTTATGTGCCTCTAGACCATTCTCGTGCCAATGATGTCAAGGGGACGACTCGTGCTGGTGGTGCCAATAGACTTGATCGTGCCTTAAGATCGAGGCCGTGCCTCCCAAGGATCAACCAGACTTAACCAACTTGCCTTACAGCCCTTCCTGACTTAACTCGAGATGACTCGATGACGATGCCACATTCAAGCCGAATCACGTGTCCTTGCTATAACCAAATCTTCGGCTCCAGAATGGTGTTACAATCGGACACACCTAACCCGTACCGATTCAAGGTTAGCGCTTGCTATAAGTATACCTTGTTAACCCAATACGTAGCTTGCTAGTACTCGACGCAATCCAAAGACATACCCGCGGATAGCCGCTCTTATGCTGACACATCTATATGAATGGTTACTAGCAATGTCAAGCTATCATGGATCTTTGCATACGGTGACCATTCGCATGCGAGGTACGAGCTCCCACCGAATGACCCGCAGCCTATATTGTAACGGTTCACTTCAATCGAGTCATACCGTCGACGAAGGCTGTACAATATCTGTAATTCCTCCTAGGCCGACACAAACCCGGCGCCCCGGGATCGTTCGAAGAATTTACCTTGCGCGCAAGTTATCCAATGACCATGCAAGACTCAACTCGATCGACCAAGTCCTTTCTTAATAATGACCATGCTTTCCAACTTTCTATTGAGACTCCCAAGTAGTGGGTCCAATCTCGTGAACTTCCTTATCGAGACTCCCAAGTGGCGGGACCGATCTCGTGTACTTTCTTATCGAGACTTCCAAGTAGCGGGATCGATCTCGTGACTTCATTATCGAGACTCCCAAGTAGCGGGACAGATCTCGTGTACTTCCTTATCGAGACTCCCAAGTAGTGGGACCGATCTCGTGAATTCGATCTTGACGACAACCAGTCGCGTGCCTTTGAACCCAGGAAACGACTACTAAGTAATCTTCCAGCTTAATTTGAACGTAACGTGTTCCTTTGTCCGTAGCATGCTTATCCTTAACTCAACCGTGGCTCGTGCCTTAGACAGACCTTGTTATCTAGGCAAGGCTATCGCTTAAGTCACAGACTTATATGACGAGCCTTAAGATCGTGGGACTATGTGACTTGACAACCACAGAAAGAGCGGGACAATGCTAGAAATGGCTTTGATAGTCCAGCCAAACTCTTGTCTAACTTATTCGTGCAATGACTTGACTAGCAATGGCTATGCTAAGCCTTACATCGAGGGAACGTGCTATGCACACGGTCGACTTGAACAACCAAGATCTTTGGGTGCCTAAATTTAAGCCACAAGCCGTGCAATATGACTTAAACCATGAGACAGGCGAAGGCTATGCCAAGCCTTGGACGATGGGACCGTGCATGCTTATCAAGTATATACGCGGGCGACGCTTATGACTTAGGCTAATTCCAGCATTGTGGCTATTGACCCAAACTGGATCGCAGTCAACCAAATCTTGATAATTAACAAATCGATATTTGTCATGATCCAACTCGACACATAAATCTCCATCAAGCTATAAATCAGACGATTATCATATATGAAGTCAGACGAACATCATCGACGGCTGCTCAACAAATACTGCTGAAACTTGTAAACGGAGTCTGTATTTTTATACTTTTATTGAGTCTAGGCTATTGTACGTTGAGTCGCACTGAGTATCTCAACCATAGACTAGATAACCAAAAGTTCTACAAATAAAAGACCAAATTGCCAAAGCCCAAAATTAGCCCATGGATATTTTGTCCCCAATGAGGCAGAGTTCGGGCCGAACTCTGCCTCCACACAGAGTTTGGCCCGAACTTTGTCCCCTAAATTCCAGGAGCTAAATTTTAGGGTATGCTCATTGCTAGTTATCCAACGGCCAAATTTTTAAATATTTTGGACAAAGTTTCTGCTGAACTCTGCCTCCCAGAACTAGTATAAATATGCACCCATTTCTCTCATTTCAAATCATTCAATTTTCTCTTCTTCTCTACTCCTATAGCCTATACATTCTAAAGAGCTATACCCTTCTCATCTACTAGCCACAAAACTTTCCAAGCCTACAAGGTGCTCAGTGCGAGTCAAACAGAAGTTTGCTTGCAAGAGTCTCAAAGAAGTCGCTTGAAAAATTCTAAGTTTCGCCTCTGCGATTTTGTAAGAAGTTGGCGTGCTCTTCTGAGTAAAGGCACGTATTTGTACGCTATTTCATAAATACTAGATTTTAATCCTGAGTAAGAGTTCTCAGGCCTGGACTAGTCCTCCACGAGGGAAACCAGGTTAAAACTGTTCTGTTTGCGTATGCTTTCTGATCTCTATTTACTTTTCGCACTTATACTCTGATTAATCTTTTATTGGTTATACTTGAATAGAGTTAAATTTTTAATTCTTCATTATTGACACACATACTCTATTCACCCTCCTCTAGAGTTGCCTATACGTACTTAAATTGGTATCAGAGCTATGTTCTTTTGATACAGGATTTACATCCTATAGTTGATCCATGGCAACCACACAACCCATCTTTCCCAACTATGGTGAGGGTCAATCCACAAATAGGCCACCCCTATTTGATGGAACCAACTACACATATTGGAAGACTATGATGAGTTTTTATCTTAAGTCTCTAGACTTTGACCTGTGGACTGTAGTCACTGATGGCTACAAGAAACCTTCCAGAATAACTGTCGAGGGGAGTCTCGTCGAGAAACCCTACGACAAGTATACTGATTAGGAGAAGAAATAGGCAAGTCTAGACGCTAGGGCTATTAATGCTCTTTTCTGTGCTATAGACATGACTGAATTCAACAGGGTCTCCATATGCACCACCTCGCACGAAGTATGGAAGCTCTTGGAGGTGACTCATGAAGGGACCACACAAGTCAAAGAATCAAAAGTCAGTCGTCTGACATAGGAGTAAGAGGCATTCAAGATGAAGCCAAAAGAGACGATCACTCAAATGTTCACCAGATTTGTCAGCATCGTCAACCCGCTATCTTCCATCGAAAAAGATTATTCCAACCATGAAAAGATACACAAAGTACTACGAGGATTGTCGAAGGTCTGGAATCCCAAAGTCACGACGATCATCGAAGGAAATGAACTTACGGTCATGTCACTAGAAACTTTAATGGGCAAGCTGATGACGCATGAGCTCGATCTAAAAGATTTCGAAGAAATAGCTCCAAAAGAGAAGAAGATTGCATTAAGAGCTCATCGCCGAAGAACCAGCTCAGAAGACACTGACGGCGACAACTCTGAAGGTGACAATCAAGCTCTCTTAGTTCGAAACTTTAAGAATTTTTTACGCTTCAACAAAAAAAAGAGAACAAAGAGACGATGAGGAAGAACCCACCTGCTTCGGATGCAAGAGGACTGAACGTATCAAGAAAGATTGTCCCGTAGAAAAGAAAGGAAGCAGATATGAGAAGCCAACTACAAGGAGGTATGCCAACACTAGCATCTGGCACGAAAACGAGGCTAGTGATTCAGACGAGGAAGAGGAATCTCCATAAAACACGGCTAACGTCTGTCTAATGGCGACTTCAGATAAGGTAAAAGATTCTTTTGATGATTTCTCATTTGATAAACTTGGTGATGCTTTTAGTGATCTACTTGAAGATCACAAAAAGGTTCTCAATAAATATAAACATGCAAAGGATAAGATCAAGGACTATGAAACCGAGATCCATAGACTTTCATGTTTACTAGAAAATATTAGAAACACTATACCCACGAAAAACACTGAAGAGGTATCCAAACTTAAATTAAGCTTACACGATGCTGAATCAATCATTGAGAAACAAACTCTTGATATCACGGCTTTAAACAAAGAACTTGTTGAAGAGAAAAACAAGTTCAAAATTGCTACAGGTAGAATACACGGTCTTACTACTAAATGTGATGAGTTAAATGTTGTCTCTAAGAAATTAGAGATTAAACTGGGCAAGCAGTCTATTCAACTGCAAGTTCAGTCTCATAGTCACAACACTTACAAACACGAGACAGCTCAACACAAAAAGTACGTCACCACAAAAACACTCATCCACATGCTACACAAAATCATGCTTTTAAGTACACATATTCACATGCAGCACGTAAAACCCACACACGTAAACATGATCATCATCTTGCTGCACTCAATCATTATCATCACCATAATGCTGCACACAGTCACTATAATCATTATAATCACTCGACTGCTGCACATAGCTATCATCACCCCACTTATAAGTATCACTATCAACATGTTTCTAACATAAACATGCATGCTAGATGTACATATTGTAGCTTACATGGACATATTTCACCATAATATAGAATTAGAAGATTAGTTGATAAAATATATATGCATGGGTACCAAAGTCTAACCTCTCAGGACCCACAAGAATCTGGATACCAAAGGTCACATCTACTCGTGGTATATGTGGACATTCCCTCTTCAACTAGAAGTAAGTGGATTCTCGATAGTGGGTGCTCGCGACATATGACTGAAAATGAAAATCTATTCGCAACACTATCGATGAAAAAGGAAGGATGCGTTTCCTTCGGCAATAACCTTAAAGGCTATATCATAGGTACGATACAATTTGTTATCCCCCTTCTCCCGTCATTACGATGTATGTTTAGTGACCGAGTTAAAGCATAACTTGCTCAGCATTAGTCATCTTGCTGATCATAGATATGATATTAACTTCAGAAAAACTAAATGCTTTATCTATGATCGATCAACTGGAGACATTGCTTTTGAGGGGATAAGGGAAGATAACATTTATATTTTCTATCTATCTAGTGATACTAACAGTGCAGGAAGATGCCTTTACGCTCACAAAGACGAAAAGCTCCTATGGCATCAGCGTCTTGGTCATGCCAACATGGATACTATATCCAGACTATCCACCAAGAAGCTAGTCAGAGGACTGCCGGATATCACATTCAAGAAAGACACGGTATGTGCCAAATGTGAAAAGAATAAGGCTACCAAATCTTTCTTTAAATCCATAAACACTGTAAGTACAACCCGACCATTGCAATTACTTCATATGGACTTATTTGGTCCTAGTAGAGTAGTCAGTCTTGACGAAAAACTCTACGCTTTTGTTATTGTAGATAATTTTTCAAGATTTACTTGGATTTTCTTTCTTACAAACAAAAGTGATACAATTTCTGTTTTCAAAGTATTTGCTAAAAAGGTCCAAAACGAAAAAGGCTACATGATTACTCGTATCCGAAGTGATCATGGTGGCGAATTCAAAAATTCTGATTTTAAAAAGTTTTGTGATTCAAATAGTTTTAGTCAAGAATTTTCATGTCCAAGAACTCCTCAACAAAATGGTGTTGTGGAGCGAAAGAATAAAACTCTTGGCGATATGGCTAGAGTTATGCTAAATCAATTCTCTCTTCTGAAATACTTTTGGACAGAAGCCGTATCACGACCCGCACCCTAGAGTAAGGGCACGAGACGTGGGTACGTCCAGCCTACGCCGCAGTGTCGGCGGTAGAACGCTGTCCTAGGTCACAACATCTAACAATATAATGCTAAGCAGTTTATACTCCCCGAATGGGGGTGACATAGCAGAAAGTAAACTCAATCACCACTAAGGAAGAAGAAGCACGATATGATATAGAACTCAAAGAAAATACAGATGATCAGAAGAGTCTAAGTGTCTAAGATAACATCTCAGCAACATCCGAAATACAAGTCTCAACTACTGAATATGAAAGAATATATACAATCCAGATCTCAAAGACAGAAATAAAGCCTAACTAAACTAGTCTCAAGACAACATAGGTAAGATAAAGCCTAACTAAGCTAGTCTAGGCAGTAGGGGTAAAGTCATTAGCTAGAGCTGGGTCCTCCTGAGGGTCCAGCTCACAAGTGTCGTCTAGGGCTACCCCGTAGAAGGTATCCACATAGGCCTCCTCCTCGTCCTCTGTAATATTTTCAACAGGTCCAGTCTGGACAGGAGCGAGCACAATACATCTCAACAGATCATAGCAGGTTAGAAAATATAAACATACAGTAGAGTAAGATACAGGAAACTGAAAGGAAGTACATGATGTAAAAGAAGAGAACTATATGTAAATAGCTATTATATATAGAGAAGTAACAGTGACTAGTGATGTAGAGTACAGGATAGCACATGTGAACAGGACAGATTAGTACATAATCTACACTAAGGAATTTCACATGATCTACACTACTATAGAATTTGTTCACATGACTATTTGTACCCCCTCTTTTCCCCAATCAATACACAAGGATCTAAGCAGGTTATTTTATTATACGTGATATCACATGAAGGCCCATGAAAGGGTGCACATGATAGTATACATGAGGGCTCCGTGAACATGAGAGTACATAATTCACAAGAGTTATATGTATGGTGAAAGCACAGGAGTACATGATGAAAGTGAAACGCACATGACACAATGTATCCGATGCTCCCGAGGGGGATAACATCGCATGAAGAGATCCATATAGTACTAATCCGTGATAATGTCGTGACAGCATCAAGTAAAGTAATCTAAAGCAGGAATATAATTCTAACAAGTTATGAAATGATCAGAGAATGTACTCGCCTGGTATCTGAGTGTCCAAGATGAAAGTACTGTCCGAGGAGTGGTGTCTGGCTCCTATTTAGAACAGCACAAGTCATAACAAGTCCAGAATGGTAATAAGATGCACTACAATACATTCTACATGAATCTAGGTCAATCTAGGCCAAAGTCAACTCTTGGTCAACTCTGGTCAACCCTAGAAGGCAAACTAGGTCAACTAGGTCTAACAAGTCTAAATTAGGTCAAACAAGTCATTCTAGGGCTAAACAAGTCTAGGTTATGTTAAACTAGGTTTAACAATCATTCTAAGTCATAACAAGTCTATATTAGTCAATACACTACTATACTAGACTATACTAACATCACACATTGCATCCATAGGCTATAGTCCTAGGCTAATACACACATTAGGAATACCATATTATATCTATATATCTATACTCATACATCACATTATAGGTACACACTTATATATATGTATACATACACACAGAGATAGGAAATAGCAAGTGATTGTGTGCATGTGTGTGTGTGTGAAGTGACATGAGAGTGTAGCAAGTGTCATGAGAGCATGTGTGTGTGAGTGAAACAAGTATGAAATGTCAAGTGTGTGTGTGGTATGCATGTGTGTTTCAGTCCAGTGGACAGTAGGATCTGTGTGAAGTGTGGTGGAATCATGGCAAAGGGAAGAAATTATATTTCAGTTTTCAACCTAAGTTAACATCAATATCAATTATCATTATTAACATAACCACAATTCTCAGTTTTTAGTTAAGGGAGGAAAATCAGTTTATGCTTGCTGTTAAGAATGAAGGGAAACCAAACCATGTTGCTGCTAATGAAGGAAATAACTTAATGAACCCAGTTTTGGATTTAAAATCAAACTCAAATGCTCAACTTCAAAAACAGTTTTCAGTCCAATACTTCTAATTCCAATTCGAAACCCAATTCAACACCAAAACAGCTCAAAATCGACATACAGTTAAATTACCTATAGGTACACACACTAGGGTTAGAAACATGTGAAAATTTGCATTAATATGGGTTAATTTGATTGCCCAAATTAAATTTAAAAATATGGAAATACAATGAAATATACTAAGTATCAGTGCAAAATAGGTAAATAGGAAAACATGTATAAAACCAAACTAAAATGAACTATAAATGGTTGGTAAATACAACAAGCATGTGCACGTGTCACAAAGTGTGATTGTGTCCAATCAATCAGGACACAGCCGTGTCCAGAGTGCCCGAGCCCCAATCAGGTAAAACTGGGCACTGAACCAGTGCTGCCTCGTGCGTGCATGTACGCATGTCGTGCACCCGACACAGGCCAAACAAGACCACATGTTCACAACCCTAGGTTCGCCCAGGATAGGTCTTCGTGTCCAACACCCTGTATTGTGTCCATAGGTGTCGTGTCCAAAGTTCTTGAGCCGTATTAGTGGCCCGAAATGAACTGTGCGCGTGCAGTACAAAACTAATGCACGAGCTCGTGCTCGCTTGACATGACACGAGAGGTCGTGCCACTTGGGGAGTGTCGTGTCAGACACTGCCCCAACGTGTCCTCAAAGAATTACGTGTCCACGTGTCCTACACAGGAAGAACTTGACCCCGAGTAGCAGAACAGTGTTCACGGGCTAAACATGTGTGTTCGTGTCGAGATCCCGACACGACACAACACTAAATTAAACTCAGTCTAAAAGAAATCCATAAGCCACACAAAAACAATAATTTCTATTCAAACACTTTCCTAAAAACAGATCGAAATCCCTTTTGGGGCATTTCAACAAACACCTTCATGTAAGGACTGATACGTGTCCATTTAGAACACGAAATGTCACAAATTTAATGGGTTAGCTAGGGGACACCTAGATCTAGGCTAATATGTACTAATAACAGTAATTTTAATAAGTTTTGAAGGAGTTACCTATAGGTGTCAAAAGCTCCTCAAAAGTTCCAAAGAGGGGTGTTCCTCTTGATGGCCAAACTCTCCCAAATTGTTAACAAACTGAAAATAAATTACACACACAGTAAGAATACCTAAATTAGAACCTATTGCAATTAGTTTGAGGGAAAAAGGAATTAAATTGGATTTTTATGAATTTCTAAAGTTGGGGATTTACCTCCTTTTCCAAATATGAACTTTCCTAAAGGAGGCTAGCCCTAAAGGAAGAGACTACTTATAGGGGTGGGGTTCCCAATGTGGCCGGCCAAGCTAGGGTTAGGGTTAGGTTTACATGGTGTGGGCTATGGGCTTCTATGGGCTTAAGTCATTAATCATGACTTTTGAAGTCATAAGCCATTTATCAAAACTCTATTCTAATTCCTATTTCCAATTTGGTTCTAATGACTAGGATATGATTAACTTAAACCAAACTAGGGTTTTATAATCTAACCATGTCACTATAACTAGGGTTAGCTTCTAGGTTAGGCTCCAAAGTTAACACTAGTCAAAGTCTAGAATAACCCTCAAATAAATTATACTAAAAATCACATAAATTCTAATAAATCTCAATAATTCACAACAATTCCAAATAAATCCCAAAAATTCAAAAATGACCAAAATACCCCTATACTAGAAATGTGGTAGTGACAAATCTACCCTTCTTAAAAGAATTTCGTCTTCGAAATTGAAAGGCGAAATGCAACTGATGAGAATGATAGAAAGTATACCTCACGGCCTAAAAAAGATATGGGTATCGCTCGTGCATCTCATCCTCCCATTCCCAGGTAGACTCTCCTGGAGAATGATGCCTTCATGCGACGCGAACCAAGGGTATCACCTGGTTCCTCAGAACCTTCTCCCGTCGATCCAGTATCTCTACTGGCTGCTCTGGATAGCTGAGAGAAGGTCCAACCTCAATCTCCGAATGATCGAGCACATGGCTAGGATCAGCCATGTACCGTCTCAGCTGTGATACATGGAATACGTTGTGAACTCCCACTAGTGCAGGTGGCAAGTCTAGCCTGTAAGCCACGTCGTCGACTCTCCCGCTGATAACGAAAGGGCCGATGAAGCGCGGGCTAAGCTTTCCACCTCCACCAAAACGTATCGTACCACGAGTCGAAGATATCCTCAAGAAAACCTGGTCTCCAACCTAATCACAAGCAAGGTCTCCATTTAATTATGATAAATAAACATGATCAATAAAACATAAACAAACAACCTAAATCTAATCCTACTCTAATCTGTACCTCAGACTCCAACGACCTCCGATGGCTATCGGCCCAGTGCCGATGTCTGTCCTGCGCCACGCGAAGTCTGTCCCTGATGAGCTTCACCTTCTCGGCTGCGTCAACAACCATCTCTGGAACCAGTAAAGCTCGCTCACCAACATCATCCCAAGATAAGGGTGTACGACATCTACGCCCGTACAGAGCCTCGAAAGGTGATATCTCAATGTTGGCCTAAAAATTGTTATTGTAAGCAAACTCCACCAAATGTCGATGATCCTCCCAGGAACCTCCAAAGTCCAGGACACACGTCCCCAGCATATCCTCGAGCGTCTGAATAGTCCTCTCTGACTATCCGTCCGTCTGGGGGTGGTATGCAGTACTAAACTTGAGCTGAGTGCCCAAGCTAGTCTGCAGACTCCTCCAAAAATGGGAAGTAAAGCGACTATCCCAATCTGAGACGATGCTGACCGGAACCCCATAAATTCTGACTATCTGCCGCATAAACATCTCCGTAAGCCTCTCTGTAGACGTACCCATCTTGAATGGCAAGAAGTGGACCGATTTGGTCAACCTGTCAACGATGACCCAAATCGCATCTTTCCATTCTGGTGTACGCGGCAATCCAGATACGAAATCCATAGTGATATGCTCTCACTTCCACTCAGGAATGGGCAAAGGCTGCAATAATCCACCGGGCCTCTGCCTCTCTGCCTTGACCTGCTGACAGACCAAGCACCTAGCTATGAAGCGAGCTACCTCCCGCTTCATCCCGTACCACCAAATATGCTCCCTCAGATCTTGGTACATCTTGTTGGCACCAGGGTGTATAGAGTACTGAGATCTGTGGGCCTCCTACATAACCTGCTCCCTGAGATCTCCACTGGGCACACATAACCTGAAACCGTGCCATAAGGTACCATCCTCTGCAAGAGAAAACTCGCCATCCACCAATCCTGCTCGAACCTGCTCTCGGAGACACCGCAGAGCAACGTCCTCAAACTGTGTCGACTTGATCCTCTCCACTAAGTCTGACTGAATCTGCAGGCCCCATAACTGCATCTGCACTCCGGGCACGATCACCTCAATCCTAAGGCTCTCCAAGTCTGCAAGCAAGTGCCGATCCATAGTCAAATACATGGCCGTCGGATACCTACTCAAGGTATCGGCAACCACGTTGGCCTTCCCTAGGTGATACTGAAGTGATATGTCAAAGTCTTTCATCAACTCTAGCCATCTGTGCTGCCTCATGTTCAGCTCCTTCTGAGTGAACACATACTTTAAGCTCTTGTGATCTGTAAAAATCTCCACCCTCTCTCCATACAGATAGTGTTTTCACAACTTCAGAGCAAATATCACTGCTACAAGCTCCAGGTCATGGGTAGGATAGTTCTTCTCTTGGGGATGTAATTGCCTAGAAGCATAGGCAATCACCTTTCCATGCTACTGTAAGACGCAACCCAGCCCCTTCCCTGAAGTGTCACTATAGATAGTGAATCCCCCTGATCCCGAAGGCAATGTCAGAATCGGAGCTGTCGTAAGCCGCTTCTTCAACTCATCAAAAGCTGTCTGACACTCCTCTGACCAAACATACTCAGCATCCTTTCGGGTCAACTGAGTCAACGACTCTACAACCCGAGAGAAATCCTACACAAATCTCCTATAATATCCTGTCAGCCCCAAAAAACTGCGGATCTCTGCAACTGAAGTCGGCGCTGCCCATGCCTCAAATGCTGCGATCTTTTTGGGGTCAACTGAGATCCCATCTCCAGTCACCACATGCCGTAAGAAGTCAACCCGGTCCAAGAAGAACTCACACTTGGAGAGCTTCCCATAAAGCTGCTCCTTCCTGAGAGTCTCCAGCACTATCCTCAAATGCTCCTCGTGCTCCTCCTCAGTCTTAGAATATACCAAGATGTCGTTAATGAACACCACCACAAACTGATCCAGGTACTGGTGGAACACCTTGTTTATTAGGTTCATAAATACTGCTGGTGCATTGGTCAGCCCAAACGGTATAACCAAAAACTCAAACTGCCCGTACCGCGTCCTGAAAGCGGTCTTGGAAATATCCTCCCCCTTCACCTTCACCTGGTGATATCATGACCTCAGATTAATCTTGGAAAATACCCGAGCTCCGTTCAACTGGTCAAAAAGATCATCGATCCGCGGCAGTGGGTATCTGTTCTTGATCGTAAGGTTGTTGAGTGCCCTGTGGTCAATACACATCCGTATTGACCTATCCTTCTTCGACACAAACAATACTGGTGCACCCTATGGCGACGAACTCGAACGGATGAAGCCCTTGTCCTACAGCTCATCCACCTACTTCTTCAGCTCCACCAATTCACTATTGTTCACTCGATAGATATCCTGAGAGACGGGTTCTGCTCCTGGAACCAAGTCTATAGAGAACTTAATGTCTCTGTCTGGTGGCAATCCAGGCAACTACTCTAGAAAAATATCCATATACTCTGCTATCAAGGGGTGTAGAATCGTTTAGTCCTCAACTGAGACTCCGTAGAAAACCCTGCTGCTCTGCTCCGCCTGACGTCTGGAGTACTGGAACTCTGGTTCCTCCGGCACTCAGAACAAAACTCTATCTCCTCTGCAATCAACGCTGGCGTGGTGTCTGCTTAACCAATCTATACCGAGTACTATATCGTAGTTCGACAGTGGCACTACGAGCAGGCTCACCTCCAACTCATGGCCTCCCAGAACAACACTCTGACCCTTACAAACATCACTCACGAGGATAATGCCTCCCCCGATCGTGATCTTGTAAGTCCTAGGCAACGATTCAGCTATGATACCATGTCTAATCGCAAATGATGCTGATATGAAGCTATACGAAGCACCGGAATCGAATAATGCAAAAGTTGGACTGGAGTCGAGAAGAACTGAACCTGCGATCAGCTCTCCTATTACCTCTGCGTCCTCGGCCGCCATGGCGAAAGCTCGCTCCTGCTGGCCTCTCCTGGCCTGCTGCTGGTGCTGGACGAACCTCTGCTGCTGTGTCGACAGGGCTGGTCCCCTCTGCTGGCCTGCTGGAGCTCTGACTGCTGCTCCCTGAGCTACTCGTCCCCCAGACCTAGCACAATCCCTCAGCTGGTGATCTGCCGCTCCGTAAAGAAGGTATTTCCCGAGCCTCTTCCTGTACTCGTGCCATCCATGCCCTGGCTTCTTGCAGAATATGCAACTGACTGTTTGTTGTCTGGGTGCCTGATGCTGAAATTGTTGCTGGTGAACTGGCCTCTGCTGGATCGGCTACGGCTGGAACTGCCTCGGCTGCTGGTGCTGAAAGTGAGGCCTCTTGGCCTGGCCTCCGCTGCTGCTGCCTCCAACAGGGTCTTGTCCCCTCTTGAGCCTAAGCTCAAGATCATCCTCAGCCAATAAAGCTCTCGTCAAAATCTCCTCGAAAGTGGCATCCCTGTTGCCCTTGGTCAAGGACTTGACTTCCTTGACCAGACCCTTTCGGAACCTCTGGGCCTTCGCCGTCTCGCTCAAGCCCTCTACGAATCTGCCGAGGCGGCAGAACTCCCCAGCGTACTCCTCTACTAACAGGCTCCCCTGAACTAAGCTCTCGAACTGCGACTCCAAGGCTCGGAACGCTGAATCTGGAAAGAACTTCTTCTTGAAGAAGCCCTTGAACTCCTCCCAGGTATGTCCAGCTATCCCTACCCTGGGGTCTGACTGATACCAGGTGCGAGCAAGATCTCGCATCCGGCTTGCTGCTGCCTCTATCTGGAGATCTGCCGGTATCTGGGCCAGACGGAAGATCTCCTCTATATGCTTGATCCACTCGTCAGCATATATAATCCCCTCCGTCTCCAGGAAGTCTCTGGGGCTCATCTTCTGGAACTGCTCTATCCCAGGTGTCCTCGGCTGCTGGACCACTGGTCGAGCTGCGACTGTCGTAAGGGCCAACTCCATGCCCATATCCTGTCGGGCCTGCTGCCGGCCCATAAACTGCTGGAAGTTGGCGAACATCTGTGTCGCATCCACATATCCTGTAGGCGGCGACTGCTGGAAAGGCATCTCTGGGTTGACTGGATTCTGCCTCCGGGCTGGTGGAGGCATACCCCCTGCTGCTGCTACTGAAGACCCAATACGAGCAGAGGTGGCAGGAGCTGCAGTCTCCTGTCCCTGTTAAACTGGCTGAGAGGTAGCAGTCCCCTTTACAGCATCCCCATGAATAGTACGCTGCGACCGTGTCTCCACCATCCTGAAGACAGACCAACAAGAGTATCAATTTCTGAGAAAGAAGCGATATAACAAAGGCGGACAGTTAAAATTCAAAAGAAATCAGTTGAAAATAAGGATTTAGATGGCAATAAAAGAGTTTTTCCTAATGTGATTGAGTACCTTGAAAACTAATATCCTATATCCTACTGCATGCTGTAGTGATACTCTGGTTCGAATACCACTACACTTCTAGTCTAGACCTGCATGGGCCACCACTAAAAATGTGTCACAACCCGCACCCTAGAGTAAGGGCACGAGATGTGGGTACGTCCAGCCTACGTCGCAGTGTCGGCGGTAGAACGCTGTCCTAGGTCACAACATCTAACAATATAATGCTAAGCAATTTATACTCCCCGAATGGGGGTGACATAGCAGAAAGTAAACTCAATCACCACTAAGGGTAGATTTGTCACTACCACATTTCTAGTATGGAGGTATTTTGGTCATTTTTGAATTTTTAGGAATTATTTGAATTAATTAGAATTTATTGGAGTTTATGTGATTTTAATATTAATTAATTAAATTGATAAGTGGTATGTTGATTTGAGACTAGTTTGGACCTTGTAGACTAGCCTAGGACCTAAACTTAGCTATGGTGACTTGGTTAGCATGATAGGGTCTTAGTCTAACTTAAGTTAAACTAAGTTAAGTCATTTAGAATCAAGTTGTAATAGGTGGAATAGTGATTTAGAGCCATGACTTATGGTTTTAAAACCATTGATTTTGACTTAAGCCCATAGAAGCCCATAGCCCACACCATGTATACCCTAACCCTAACCTAGCCTGGCCGGCCACCTAGCATTGGTATTCCTCCCTATTTATACTCTCCTCCATTTAGGGCTAGCCTCTTTTAGGAAAGATCAAGTTTAAAGAAGAGGTATTTTCCCAACTTCATTAATTCATAAAAAATCCATTTTAATTCCTTTTTCTTTCAAACCAATTGTATTAGGTTATAATCCACCTATATTTGCTGTTTGTGTTGGGAAATCTCAGTTTGTGGATAATTTGGAAGGATTGGCTAGCAAGAAGAAACCCCCCTAATTGAGAGTTTTCTTACATTTGGACACCAATAGGTAAAACCATCTAAACACCATTCAATTCTAGTTTTTTTTGCATATTTGGAAAGTCCTAGGTCTACCCTAACTGTAGGTATAGCTAAACCTAGGTTTTGTGTCCATTTCGTGTCCTAAATGGACACGTATCAGTCCCTACATGTAAGTGTTTGATGAAATGCCCCAAAGGGCATTTCGATTGGATTTTTGGATTGTTTTTGAATAGGAATTTAGATTTAGATCTTGTTTATGGGATTCCACTTGACTGATTTGATTTCTAGTTGTTTTGTGTCATGTTTTGCTCACTGGACACGGCCGTACACGAAGGGTTTCCCTGTCCTGCTACTCGGGGGCTGTATCGGACACAATACGGAACCACTGGACACGAAACTTGACACAGACCTTTGGGCAGTGTCTGACACACCACGTATCAAGTTTCAGATGACCACGTGGCGTGTCGAGGGAGGAATCATCGTCGTACTGATTTTACACTGCGCTGAGTCGCGTGTGTGCAGCATTCTGATACGCGCATTTTGGACACGACTCGGGGACACGTGACCCAAATCAGGGTGACACATAGGTAACTGTATCCTAGGCGAACCTAAGGTTGTGAGCATGAGGCTTGGTTTGGCCTGTGACACGAGCACGACACGCGTGCACTCGTGCACGAGACAGTGCACTGTGCAGTGTCCAGTTTGTGTTGAATTGGGTTTTATTCGATTTGGACACGTTTGTGTCATTATGGTGGACACGTATTGGACCCTGGGACACGAACACAAGGTATATTTGCATTTCCAACCACTAATTTCACATATTAATTTGTTTTTATGTATCAATTTCTATTTACACAAATTTCTGATACCAAGTTATATTTCCTGTATTTTCCAGTTTTCTAATTTGAACTTTGGCAGTTTAATTAGCTATTAAACTGATGTTAATTATTGGTTTTATATCCTAAAATAGTTCTCCTACATGTAATCTAGCTATGGTTCGATTTTGGGTTGAATTGGTTGTGTTTTGATTTCGAATTGGTGTATGTAAACTGTCAAGTTGGTTAAACCTGGGAATTAATACCCTGGGTCACTGAGTTCATTCTCAGTTTTGTGGTTCTCGAATGATAAACCAAGGGTTAGCTATGGGTTCTTTCTGAACACTGTCATTTATTACCTGTTTATGTTTTCTGGCACTTAAGAACACTCTATCATATATACCCCATGTTTTATAATTCCTCTCACACTTGCTAACCCCCCATTTCCTGCAAACACTCTATTAATTCCTGTAACAGCCGCACACACTCTATGTGACACTCTCTTGTCACTCACTCACACACATGTCCTCTTGACACATAGACACACATACATCCTACCTACACACACACTCTATTTCCTGGAACACCACACTCACTTGTATACACACACACACATTGCCTTCCCTCTCTCTCTATATACACATGAATGTATATATGTAATATGTATATCTATATATGTAAAATAGGTATGTGTAGTGTATAGTATATGTATATCTATATGTATATATATGTATTAAGCCTATATGTATGTATGATGTATACCTATACATATGCTTGTATATATAGGTATATGTATATGAGTATTTATGTCTAAATGTATAGGCCTATTGGGTATATGTATGCTAATATATATGTGGATATATATATGCTAAGTAATGTATGCCTATAGGTGATGTGTAATGACTTGGACAGTTTTTATAGGTTGTATGGACTTGATTAGACTAATATAGACTTGATAGGCCTGGTTTAGACTTGTATGGTCTTGTGGGCTTGTTTAGACCTAGAATGACTTGTTTGACCTAATTTAGACTTGTTAGACCTAGTTTGACCATAGTTGACCTAGTTTTACTTCTAGGGTTGACCAGAGTTGACCAAGAGTTGACTTTGGCCTAGGTTGACCTAGATTCATTTAGAATACATTGAATTGCATATTGTTATCATTGTAGACTTGTTGTGACTTGTGCTGTTCTGATTAGGAGCCAGACACCTCTCCTCGGACAGTACATTTCATCCGGACACTCAGATACCAGGCGAGTACATTCTCTGATTATTTCATATCCTGTTTAGAATTATTTTTCTGCTTTAATTTACTTTACTTGATACTGTCACGTTGGTCACACGGATTAGTACTATATGGATCCCTTCTTGAGATGTTATCCCCTCAGGGAGCATCGGATACTACATGTTCTGTACGTTTTACTTACATGGTGTATCACTATGCTTCATGGTTCATTGGATCACTTATGACATGTACTCTCATGATCACAGAGTCTTTCTTGAATCTGTAAAACCCCTAAATTTCTACTGTATTTTTTTAATTTTTTGGTACTGATTTAAAATTTTGTATTGTACGTCGCATAATCGTATTGTACGTCACGCACAAAATTTTGATTTTTGAAATTGCTCGACGATTACAAATATGTGCGAGCGTACATATTTTTTAAAAAAATATTTTTCTATTTGTATCATTTCAAAATAATATATATAATAATTATTTTTAGCTATCGTATCAAAATTTTCAAGTTTATAAATTTATTTATAAAAAGCCTTTGGTTTATACAGTTATTAATAGTAAATAATATTCTTTGTACATACATATATATTTTATAAATATTTTATTAGTTTATTTTTTATAATATTTATTATTTTTGAAATTAATATTATAGGTATTTTTGGAAAATATATTTTTGAATTATTATGGCGATTTAAATCTTGATTTGATTATATGAATTTATTTAAATAGTTAAAATAATATCTATATTTTGAAATTCGATTTACCTTATCTAATTTTAAGCTAAATGTTGGAATTTAATTGGATTTAAATTAGATTTGGATTTGGATTTAAATTATTAAATAGCAAATTATCTATTTTTGGGTGTAAATACTCCTAATTCTTATCCAATTGGGAATTCCTACATCCTATAAATAGGCAGGTACTCCTCCAAATTTTTTATCATTCACCAACTCTCCACAAATAATTCTCAACCCCCGTGCACCGTGTCCGTGTTCCCTCCCCGTCTTATTCCATATTTTTTTTTACACATACAATTTCAACCTCTCCGTGTCGGACACACCCCGACACAATCAAAAACCTAATCCTAGTCCTAGTCTACAGATGCCTCCGGCCACAGCCCAGCCACCATTCGACCCCGGCCGAATCCTGCCAATCCCAGCATCATCACCACGCCCCGACAATTCCCTGAAGCAACCAACAGCCCCACAAAACCCGCAGCTCTCCGACTACATCCCCGTCATCCGGCCAACACCAAATCCATACACCAAAGACCTGTCCGGCCTATTCCAGCCACCCGACTACCAACAACCACCGTGTGCGTCGACCACCACCACGCCAGAAGAGAAAAAAAGAGAAATAGGAAACCCTCACCCTCGGCCGACCCGCGCTGGCCTCGTCCCGGGAGCATCGCCCGTGGCCATCCCCAGCCCGGTGCTGTAGCAGCGCGTCACCCCTGCCTTAGTTGTTCCCGGCCGGTGTCAGCCTGGACACCGCTGTGTCCGCCGTCCAACTTCAGTCACGTCCGCCTCCTTCTTGGCGTGCCGCGCGCCGAGACCAGCCCCGAACACCCACTCCAGCCGCCGTACAGCTGGGCGCGAGCTTCCCCTTCGCCGCGAGCCATCGCCACCGGTCCAGACGGCCGAGTCGACCCTCCCCGGCATGCCCTGGCCGTCGCCGTTCCTTCGCCGTCCCTCCTCCCGCTGACCACCGCACCCTTCCGTTCTTCTCCCGACTCTCACACCACCATCCGCCGGCGAGCCGCGCGGCCATCAGCGCCGAGCACCGCCTCGAGAACCCCACTCCTGACCCCTCTGCCTCCTCCAGTCAGGGCTGCCTCTCGACGACCGCCCCGAGGGTCCAGACCCTTAACATCCGCCTTCCGCCGTCAGGCCGAGACGCCGACCGCCGACTCCTCAACCCTCCGCCCTTCACCGCCCAGCCCCGTCGGGTTCGCACACCGCCCCCTCCGACTTCCCTTGCCGTGCTCCGCCCGTACCTCTCCATCTCGCGCTTCCCGCCGCCCTTCTTCCTAAACCACCTTCCCTACGCCTCTCTCTCTCGCGCTCTCTCTCTCTCCCTCTCCAACTCTCTTTCCCCTCCTCTGGACTCTCTCTAATACTCTTTAAGGAGGAAGGATGAGCCTTTGGGTTTTTTTGTTTTTGTTTTTGTTATTAGTTCTGTTGTTTGTGTTCCTCTTCTCGAGAAGAGGAAACAACAGAGTAGTATTTTTTATGATATTGATGAATCTTGCTCTCTTGTTCTCTTTTGTCGTTAAGCAAACATCAGACATAATAATAATAATATTATTATTATTATATTTGATTTTTTATTTAACTGAGATATTTTTTCATTATTATTATTATTATTTTATTTTATTTTTCATTTTTTATTTTTGCTGTTAACTGATGTATTATTATTATTATTATTATTAGTATTAGTATTATTATTATTAGTTTATTTTATATTGCTGTTATATCTATTATTTTTATTCTATTATTAAATATTTTGCTGATTATAGTAGGTATATATCGATCTCTAATTATTATTTTAATTCTGGAATTTAAAAATAAATTAATATATCTATATGTTTAAATATTTGTAAGAAATATATCATTAAATTAGTTTATAGTATTTTGTAGGTAAATTTTGACCTACAATTTTTTTGGCAGAAATTAGTTTTTTTTTTGTTGTTTGTTGATTTTGCTGTTTGTTTAGAGGCTTTATGTATTTATATAAATGCTCTGAATAAGAAAAACCTAGTTTCCAATTTACAGAATAATTACTAAGTATTTTCAAATAAGTATTTAACTATCTTCAAGTAACAAAATATGGTTTTCTACCAATTCTATTTTCGACGAACTTAGAGTTTTTAGCCACAAATGATTTTCTTGACTTAAAGTATTTTTCAATAATTATTTAGACTCAAACTAGTTTTCGATATTTATAAATAGTTTCTAAAAAAAAATAGAATATATATTATTATCATTTTCTTTTGAATTTGCTCATGTCCATGACCAGTCCCAATCTTCCTATTCCTTCGCCAATCTTAGACTACCTTATGTCAAACCTAACTAAGTTGACCATTCTGGACCCAATGGAATACTCCGTGTCGTCAACAGAGGCTCCCTTTGTGTAGTTGTAATACCGAAGTCGATATTGTGCCACCTTTATTGTACCACACCAGGCGGCTCACCAGGCGTCGCAACAGGCAAGTATACCTTGCTAATTAACTGTCAAATTATTTATTTTCTGCATTATTTATTTTGTTTCATAATGCTAGTTTCCCTTTGTTATAAAATGCGCGTCCAAGCCATACTTGGGTGCAAGCGACTTTATTAGTCGTTACTTTATTTTATGCATGTTGACTTAGTGTTAGCGGACTACCTTCTTGTTGGGGGATATCCTTATATCTCCTTGGGCTGTGACACTCACACTACACGGTTTGAGACATGTTGCTAGGGGCACGACTTATTGACTAGCTATATCTAAAGTCGTGTGACGGTAGATGATCGTAACTGCTATGACTAGGATTTTAGAGACTCAAGCAGTTACAAAACTGGACAAGCCATGGACATGACTTGAACAGTGTAGGATATATTGGGGGAGGACAGTCGCTAGTGCGTATGGGAAGCCAAACAGGTAAACCACAGTCTCCGGATGGAACTATGGCGATATATTTGTAGATGTCCTCTGACGTTTTAGACGTTACGGACGGATACAGATGACTGGATGCCAGTTACGTACACATAGCCTAAAATCCTACCCATGTGCATGAAATTTGTCCTCTAAATTGCACATTAGGCGGTTAGAATTCCCTTTGCATATTTGTGTCTAGGATAGTCTTTTATATACTATTTTATTATTCTAACAGTTCATATTAGCTTGTTCTTCCTGTATCTTGCTACGTTCGTCTGAGGACCTGGTTTTTCCCCAGGTGTGTGTTCATGTCTTTCGCAGGTATCCTATCCAAGGCTGTGGTCTTCTCTATTCCTTCGAAGGCGATTGCGCTTGGTTCGTCTTACCATTTTATGGATCAATTCTTGTATATTTCTTTCGTTGTGATAGTTGGTAGTGGAATTTGTCTCCGTCCAACGATTTATTCGAGTTAATATTTATATTATTATTCTTTTCATTGTGGATGAGATTTAGTTTGTCTTGGATTACTGCATTTTACAGCTTATGTATTCATACGAGACCTACGTACTTCGTATGAATACAGCTGGCATGTCTACGTACTTAGTCCTACGTATTTTGGGACTGGGGCGTTACATGTTTTGTGGTGGCCCATGCAGGTCAAGATAAATTGTTTGGTTACTTTACCGTACCAAGCAAGCCTGCGTATAGGATTAGAGTCTAGGATCTCATCCACATACTTGACTGCCTTTTTGCTCAACTCCTCAAGTTGCATCTTGCTTGATCCCTTCTATCGTGATTCGTGCCCTTCTTTCGTGCTTGATAGAGATTTATAGGGTAACCCATACTTGGTGGACATGACCCATTGTTCCATCACCCTACTAGTTTAACTCTTGTAAGTTGGGTAGAATGCCTTATGACCTAGCAATCCCTTTGTCCTTGTGACCTATATTAGCAAGTTCACTTAGGTTCTAGAACTTAGAGGACCCTAACCCATATAGTCAACCAAAGACTTGGACAAAAGAGACTATAGGTCGACTGTATAGGCACCAAACAAGTCTTAGATTCTTAAGTAGTTCAAACTAATTCTAGTCTCTTTCAATAATAATCTCACGTGTCTATATTTTACCATCTTGACTAAATGTTGCTACTATAGCCTAGTTTTGCAAGTTTAACCGTTATCAAACTTGTTCAAGACATATGCTATTGAGCGCGCGCTCACTAACATATTGTCTAGTCAGAACCGGTACATGATGGTCTGATCAACCGAGTGCACTTTGGTTCGCTTCTATATATCGTTATACGTGGATGGGGACATAGTTAAACTTGACCTCTAGGGTCCCATCCGCGACAGCCTTGGCAATTCTTTTTGAATTACTCCCTCGCCTTTGAACCACATATTGATATTCGAAAACAAACTTCTTGGACTCCTATTGGTTTTCGTCTTTCACTTATTTAGACGAAGACTCGTACCTAATAGATAGACCCAAGGTATCACCTTTAGTTATCCCCCAACTATTGCCAAAATAGTTAGCCACCGACCAACTGATGGAACTATATCCCCATCTCGAGTTACTCGTCCTTTCCCTTGACCCTAGATTCATTGTCGCGACCATCAATCACTCCCTAAATTAAATTCGTGATTTATTTTTCGTAGTTATCGAAGTCACAATTTTCTAATGCATGTTTTGAACGTCGTAATTTGATTGTTCCTCATTGATATACCCTTGTACCCTCTCAACCCCCTACTTATTTTTAATTTCGAGGACGAAATTCTTATAAGTTGGGTAGGATGTAAAACTCCTAAATTTCTACTGTATTTTCTTAATTTTTTGGTACTGATTTAAAATTTTGTATTGTACGTCGCATAATCGTATTGTACGTCACGCGCAAAATTTTGATTTTTGAAATTGCTCGACGAGTACAAATATGTGCGAGCGTACATATTTTTTAAAAAACATTTTTCTATTTGTATCATTTCAAAATAATATATATAATAATTATTTTTAGCTATCGTATCAAAATTTTCAAGTTTATAAATTTATTTATAAAAAGCCTTTGGTTTATACAGTTATTAATAGTAAATAATATTCTTTGTACATACATATATATTTTATAAATATTTTATTAGTTTATTTTTTATAATATTTATTATTTTCGAAATTAATATTATAGGTATTTTTGGAAAATATATTTTTGAATTATTATGGCAATTTAAATCTTGATTTGATTCTATAAATTTATTTAAATAGTTAAAATAATATCTATATTTTGAAATTCTATTTACCTTATCTAATTTTAAGCTAAATGTTGGAATTTAATTGGATTTAAATTAGATTTGGATTTGGATTGGATTTGGATTTAAATTATTAAATAGCAAATTATCTATTTTTGGGTTTAAATACTCCTAATTCTTATCCAATTGGAAATTCCCACATCCTATAAATAGGCAGGTACTCCTCCAAATTTTTTTTATCATTCACCAATTCTCCACAAATAATTCTCAATCCCCATGTACCGTGTCCGTGTTCCCTCCCCGTCTTATTCCATATTTTTTTTATACATACAATTTCAACCTCTCCGTGTCGGACACACCCCGACACAATAAAAAACCTAATCCTAGTCCTAGTCTACAGATGCCTCCGGCCACAGCCCAGCCACCATTCGACCCCAGCCGAATCCTGCCAATTCCAGCATCATCACCACGCCCCGACAATTCCATGAAGCAACTAAGAGACCCGTAAAACCCGCAGCACTCCGACTACATCCCCGTCATCCGGCCAACACTAACTCTATACACCAAAGACCTGCCCGGCCTATTCCAGCCACCCGACTACCAACAACCACCGTGTGCGTCGACCACCACCATGCCAGAAGAGAAAAAAAAGAGAAATAGGAAACCCTCACCCTCGGCCGACCCATGCTGGCCTCGTCCCGGGAGCACCGCCCGTGGCCATCCCCAGCCCGGCGTTGTAGCAGCGCGTCACCCCTGCCTTAGTTGTTCCCGGCAGGAGTCAGCCTGGACCCGCTGCGTCCGCCGCCCGTCTTCAGTCGCGTCCGCCTCCTCCTTGGAGTGCCGCGCGCCGAGACCAGCCCCGAACCCCCACTCCGGCCGCCGCGCAGCTGGGCGCGAGCTTCCCCTTCACCGCGAGCCACCGCCACCGGTCCAGACGGTCGAGCCGACCCTCCCCGGCGTGCCCTGGCCGTCGCCGTTCCTTCGCCATCCCTCCTCCCGCTGACCACCGCACCCTTTCGCTCTTCTCCCGACTCTCACGCCACCATCCGCCGGCGAGCCGCACGGCCATCAGCGCCGAGCACCGCCTCGAGAACCCCGCTCCTGACCCCTCCGTCTCCTCCAGTCGGGGCTGCCCCTCGACGACCGCCCCGAGGGTCCAGACCCTTAACATCCGCCTTCCGCCGCCAGGCCGAGACGTCGACCGCCGACTCCTCAACCCTCCGCCCTTCACCGTCCAGCCCCGTCGGGTTCTCACATCGCCCCCTCCGACTTCCCTTGCCGCGCTCCACCCGCACCTCTCCATCTCGCGCTTCCCGCCGCCCTTCTTCCTAAACCCCCTTCCCTACGTCTCTCTCTCTCGCTCTCTCTCTCTCTCTCCCTCTCCAACTCTCTTTCCCCTCCTCTGGACTATCTCTAATACTCTTTCAGGAGGAAGGATGAGCCATTGGGTTTTTTTGTTTTTGTTTTTGTTATTAGTTCTGTTGTTTGTGTTCCTCTTCTCGGGAAGAGGAAACAACAGAGTAGTATTTTTTATGATATTGATGAATCTTGCTCTCTTGTTCTCTTGTCGTTAAGCAAACATCAGACATAATAATAATAATATTATTATTATTATTATATTTAATTTTTCATTTAACTGAGATATTTTCTCATTATTATTATTTTATTTTATTTTTCATTTTTTATTTTTGCTGTTAACTGATGTATTATTATTATTATTATTATTATTATTATTATTTTTAGTTTATTTTCTATTGCTGTTATATCTATTACTTTTATTCCATTATTAAATATTTTGCTGATTATAGTAGGTACATATCGATCTCTAATTATTATTTTAATTCTGGAATTTAAAAATAAATAAATATATCTATATGTTTAAATATTTGTAAGAAATATATCATTAAATTAGTTTATAGTATTTTATTGGTAAATTTTGACCTACAAATTATTTTGGTAGAAATTAGTTTTTTTTTTTGTTTGTTTGTTGATTTTGTTGTTTGTTTAGAGGTTTTATGTATTTATATAAATGCTCTGAATAAGAAAAACCTAGTTTCCAATTTACAGAATAATTACTAAGTATTTTCAAATAAGTATTTAACTATCTTCAAGTAACAAAATATGGTTTTCTACCAATTCTATTTTCGACGAACTTAGAGTTTTTAGCCACAAATGATTTTCTTGACTTAAAGTATTTTTCAATAATTATTTAGACTCAAACTAGTTTTCGATATTTATAAATAGTTTCTAAAAAAAATAGAATATATATTATTATCATTTTCTTTTGAATTTGCTCATGTCCATGACCAGTCCTAATCTTCCTATTCCTTCGCCAATCTTAGACTACCTTATGTCAAACCTAACTAAGTTGACCGTTCTGGACCCAATGGAATACTCCGTGTTGTCAACAGAGGCTCCCTTTGTGTAGTTGTAACACCGAAGTCGATATTGTGCCACCTTTATTGTACCATACCAGGCGGCTCACCAGGCGTCGCAACAGGCAAGTATACCTTGCTAATTAACTGTCAAATTATTTATTTCTGCATTATTTATTTTGTTTCATAATGTTAGTTTTCCTTTGTTATAAACTGCGCGTCCAAGCCATACTTGGGTACAAGCGACTTTATTAGTCGTTACTTTATTTTATGCATGTTGACTTAGTGTTAGCGGACTACCTTCTTGTTGGGGGATATCCTTATATCTCCTTGGGCTGTGACACTCACACTACACGGTTTGAGACATGTTGCTAGGGGCACGACTTATTGACTAGCTATCTCTAAAGTCGTGTGATGGTAGATGATCGTAACTGCTATGACTAGGGTTTTAGAGACTCAAGCAGTTACAAAACTGGACGAGCCATGGACATGACTTGAACAGTGTGGGATATATTGGGGAAAGACAGTCGCTAGTACGTATGGGAAGCCAAACAGGTAAACCACAGTCTCCGGATGGAACTGTGGTAATATATTTGCAGATGCCCTCTGACGTTTTAGACGTTACGGACGGATACAGATGACTGGATGCTAGTTACGTACACATAGCCTAAAATCCTACCCATGCGCATGAAAGTTGTCCTCTAAATTGCACATTAGGCGGTTAGAATCCCCTTTGCATATTTGTGTCTAGGATAGTCTTTTATATACTATTTTATTATTCTGACAGTTCATATTAGCTTGTTCTTCCTGTATCTTGCTACGTCCGTCTGAGGACCTGGTTTTTCCCCAGGTGTGTGTTCATGTCTTCTGCAGGTATCCTAGCCAAGGCCGTGGTCTTCTCCATTCTTTCGAAGACGATTGCGCTTGGTTCGTCTTACCATTTTATGGATCAGTTCTTGTACATTTCTTTCATTGTGATAGTTGGTAGTGGACTTTGTCTCCGTCGAACGATTATATTATAAATATTCGAGTTGATATTTATATTATTATTCTTTTCATTGTGGATGAGATTTAGTTTGTCTTGGATTACTGCATTTTACAGCTTATGTATTCATATGAGACCTACGTACTTCGTATGAATACAGCTGGCATGTCTACGTACTTAGTCCTACGTATTTTGGGACTGAGGCGTTACAGAATCTCCCATTTATTGGGCTTTCCTAGAATCCCTATTTATGGGACTATCATGTACCACCCTTCGGGGGCCGTTACATGAATCATAACATAACCTGCCTGGATCCTTGTGTATTGATTGGGGGTACGGGAGAGTAGAAGTGGACATGTGAATAATATCCAAGTAGTGTAGCATCAGAATCATTCCATAGTGTAGCATCAGAATCATCCTATGCCATTTACATGTCTATATTGTACTCTGACTCACTAGCCACTGTTAGTTCTCTATTTATAGTAGATATTTCTATTACAGTTCTCTCTCTATTTACATACTGTATTTCTTTCAGTTCATGTATCTTACTTTGCTGCATGATTATATTTTCTAACCCGCTATGATCTGTTGAGATGTATTGTGCTCGCTCCTGTCCTGACTGGACCTGCGAAAAAATTACAGAGGACGAGGAGGAGGCCTGTGTGGATACCTTCTACGGGGCAGCCCTAGACGACACTTATAAGCTGGACCCTCAGGAGGACCCAGCTCTAGCTGATGACTTTACCCCTACTGCCTAGACTAGTTTAGTTAGGCTTTATCTTACTTATGTTGTCTTGAGACTAGCTTAGTTAGGCTTTATTTCTGTCATTGAGATCTGGATTGTATATATTCTTTCATACTCTGTAGTTGAGACCTTATATTTCTGGATGTTGCTGAGATGTTATCTTAGACTCTTCTGATCATCTGTATTTCTTTGAGTTCTATATCATATCGTACTTCATCTTCCTTAGTTGTGATTGAGTTTACATTCTGCTATGTCACCCCCATTCGGGGAGTATAAACTGCTTAGCAATATATTGTTAGATGTTGTGACCTAGGACAGCGTTCTACCGCCGACACTGCGGCGTAGGCTGGACGTACCCACTTCTCGTGCCCTTACTCTAGGGTGCGGGTCGTGACACATTTTTAGTGGTGGCCCATGCAGGTCTAGACTAGAAGTGTAGTGGTATTCGAACCAGAGTATCACTACAGCCTGCAGTAGTATATAGGACATTAGTTTTCCAGGTACTCAATCACGTTAGGAAAAACTCTTTTATTGCCATCTAAATCCTTATTGTCAACTGATTTCTTTGAATTTTAACTGTCCGCCTTTGTTATTTCGCTTCTTTCTCAAAAATTGATACTCTTGATTGGTCTGTCTTCAGGATGGTGGAGACGCGGTCGCAGCGTACCATTCATGGGGATGCTGTAGAGGGGACTGCTACCTCTCAGCCAGTTCAGTAGGGCCAGGAGACTGCAGCTCCTGTAACCTCTGCTCGTATTGGGACTTCAGCAGCAGCAGCAGCAGGGGGTATGCCTCCACCAGCTCGGAGGCAGGACCCAGTCATCCCAGAGATGCCTTTCCAGCAGCCGCCGCCTACAGGATACGTGGATGCGGCACAGATGTTCGCCTACTTCCAGCAGTTTATGGACCGGCAGCAGGCCCGACAGGACAGGGGCATGGAGTTGGCCCTTACGACAGTCGAAGCTCGACCAGTGGTCCAGCAGCCGAGGACACCTAGGATAGAGCAGTTCCAGAAGATGAGCCCCAGAGACTTCCTGGGGACGGAGGGGATCCTATATGTTGACGAGTGGATCGAGCATATAGAAGAGATCTTCTGCCGAGCCCGGATATCGGCAGATCTCCAGATAGAGGCAGCAGCTAGCCGGATGCGAGATCTTGCTCGCACCTGGTATCAGTCAGACCCCAGGGTGGGGGTAGGTGGACAGACCTGGGAGGAGTTCAAGGGCTTCTTCAAGTAGAAGTTCTTTCCAGATTCAGCGCTCTGAGCCTTGGAGTTGCAGTTCGAGAACTTAGTTCAGGGGAGCCTGTCAGTAGAGGAGTACGCAGGGGAGTTCGGCCGCCTCGGCAGATTCGTAGAGGGCTTGAGCGAGACGGCGAAGGCCCAGAGGTTCCAGATGGGTCTGGTCAAGGAAGTCAAGTCCTTGACCAAGGACAACAGGGATGCCACTTTTGAGGAGATTTTGACGGGAGCCTTATTGGCTGAGGATGATCTTGAGCTTAGGCTCAAGAGGGGGCGAGACCCAGTTGGGGGCAGCAGTAGCGGAGGCCAAGACAAGAGGCCTCACTTTCAGCACCAGCAGCTGATACAGTTCCAGCCGCAGCCGTTCCAGCAGAGACAGCAGCAGCAGCCAAGACAGCACCAGCAGGGCCAGAGACAGGTTATCAATTGTGCTTACTGCAAGAAGCCCGGGCATGTCACCAATGAGTGCCGAAAGAGACTGGGCCAGTGCCAAGTGTGTAGTTCAGCAGACCACTAGATGAGGGAGTGTTGCATGGGACGAGCAGCTCAGGGAGCAGCAGTCAGAGCTCCAGCTGGCCAGCAGAGGGAACCAGCTCTGCCGACACAGCAGCAAAGGTTCGTCCAGTACCAGCAGCAGGCCAGGAGAGGCCAGCAGGGGCGAGCTTTCGCCATGGCGGCTGAGGATGCAAAGGTGATAGGAGGGCTGATTGCAGGTTCGATTCTTCTCGACTCCAGTCCAGCTTTTGTATTATTCGATTTCGGTGCTTCGCAGCTTCATATCAGTATCATTTGCGATTAGACACGGTATCATAGCTGAATCGTTGCCTAGGACTTAAAAGATCATGACCGGGGGTGGCATTATCATCGTGAGTGATATTTGTAAGGGTCGGAGTGTTGTTCTGTAAGGCCGTGAGTTGGAGGTGAGCCTGCTCGTAATGCTATTGCCGAACTACGATATAGTACTCGATATGGATTGGTTGAGCAGGCACTGTGCCAGCATTGATTGCAGAGGGGGTAGAGTTCTCTTCCGAGTGCCGGGGGAGCCAGAGTTCGAGTACTCCAGACGTCAGGCGAAGCAGAGCAGCAGAGTTTTCTGCGGAGTCTCGGTTAAGGAGCAGACGATTCCATACCCCTTGATAGCAGAGTATATGGATGTTTTTCCAGAGGAGTTGCCTGGATTGCCACCAGACAGAGACATTGAGTTCTCGATAGACTTGGTTCCAGGATCGGAACCCATCTCTTAGCATGTCTATCGAGTGAACAACAGTGAGTTGGTGGAGCTGAAGAAGCAGGTGGATGAGCTGCAGGACAAGGGCTTCATCCGTTCGAGTTCATCGCTATGGGGTGCACCAGTATTATTTATGCCTAAGAATGATGGGTCAGTACGGATGTATATTGACTACAGGGCACTCAACAACCTCACGATCAAGAACAGATACCCACTGCCGCGGATCGATGATCTTTTTGACCAGTTGAGCGGAGCTCGGGTATTTTCCAAGATTGATCTGAGGTCAGGATATCACCAGGTGAAGGTGAAGGGGAAGAATATTCCCAGGACCACTTTCAGGATGCGGTACGGGCAGTTTGAGTTTTTGGTTATGCCGTTTGGGCTAACCAATGCACCAGCAGTATTTATGAACCTAATGAACAAGGTGTTCCACCAGTACTTAGACAAGTTTGTGGTGGTGTTCATTGACGACATCTTAGTGTATTCCAAGACTGAGGAGGAGCACGAGGAGCATCTGAGGATAGTGCTGGAGACTCTCAGGAAGGAGCAGCTTTATGGGAAGCTCTCCAAGTGTGAGTTCTTCTTGGACCGGGTTGACTTTTTGGGACATGTGGTGACTGGAGATGGGATCTCAGTTGACTCTAAGAAGATCGTAGCAGTTGAGGCATGGGCAGCACCGACTTCAGTTGTAGAGATTCGCAGTTTCTTGGGACTGGCAGGATATTATAAAAGATTTGTGCAGGATTTCTCCCGGGTTGCAGAGCCGTTGACTCGGTTGACCCAGAAGGATGCTGAGTATGTTTGGTCAGAGGAGTATCAGGCAGCTTTTGATGAGTTGAAGAAGCGGCTTACGACAGCTCCGATTCTGACATTGCCTTCAGGATCAAGGGGATTCACTATTTATAGTGACGCTTCAGGGAAGGGGCTGGGTTGTGTCTTACAGCAGCATGGGAAGGTGATTGCCTATGCTTCCAGGCAATTACGTCCCCATGAGAAGAACTACCCTACCCACGACCTGGATCTTGCAGAAGTGATATTTGCTCTGAAGTTGTGGAAGCACTATCTGTATGGAGAGATGGCAGAGATTTTTACAGATCACAAGAGCTTAAATTATGTGTTCACTCAGAAGGAGCTGAACATGAGGCAGCGCAGATGGCTAGAGTTGATGAAAGACTTTGACATATCACTTCAGTATCACACAGGGAAGGCCAACGTGGTTGCCGATGCTTTGAGTCCTATCCGACGGCTATGTATTTGACTATGGATCGGCACTTGCTTGCAGACTTGGAGAGCCTTGGGATTGAGGTAATCGTGCCTGGAGTGCAGATGCAGATATGGGGCATACAGATACAGTCGGACTTGATGGAGAGGATCAAGACGACACAGTTTGAGGACGTTGCTCTGCGGTGTCTCCGAGAGCAGGTTCGAGCAGGATTGGTGGAGGGCGAGTTTTCTCTTGCAGAGGATGGTGCCTTGCGGCACGGTTCCAGGTTATGTGTGCCCAGCGGAGATCTCAGGGAGCAGGTTTTGCAGGAGGCCCACAGATCTCAGTACTCTATACATCCTGGTGCGAACAAGATGTACCGAGCTCTGAGGGAGCATGTTTGGTGGTACGGGATGAAGCGGGAGGTAGCTTGCTTCGTAGCTAGGTGCTTGGTCTGTCAGCAGGTCAAGGCAGAGAGGCAGAGGCCCGGTGGATTATTGTAGCCATTGTCCATTCCTGAGTGGAAGTGGGAGCATATCACTATGGATTTCGTATCTGGAATGTCGCGTACACCAGGAGGAAAAGACGCGATTTGGGTCATCGTTGACAGGTTGACCAAATCGGCCAACTTCTTGCCATTCAATGTGGGTACATCTACAGAGAGGCTTGCAGAGATGTATATGCGGCAGATAGTCAGGATTCATAGGGTTCCGGTCAGCATCATCTCGGATTGGGATAGTCGCTTTACTTCCCATTTCTGGAGGAGTCTGCAGACTAGCTTGGGCACTCAGCTCAAGTTTAGTACCGTATACCACCCCCAGACGGACGGACAGTCAGAGAGGACTATTCAGACGCTCGAGGATATGCTGCGGACGTGTGTCATGGACTTTGGAGGTTCCTGGGAGGATCATCTACATTTGGTGGAGTTTGCTTACAACAACAGTTTTCAGACCAGCATTGAGATGTCACCTTTCGAGGCTCTGTACGGGCGTAGGTGTCGTATACCCTTATCTTGGGATGATATTGGTGAGCGAGCTTTACTGGGACCAGAGATGGTTGTTGACGCAGCCGAGAAGGTGAAGCTTATCAGGGACAGAATTCGCGTGGCACAGGACAGACATCGGCACTGGACCGATAGCCACCGGAGGTCGTTGGAGTTTGAGGTACAGATTAGAGTAGGATTAGATTTAGGTTTATTTGTTGTATTTTATTGTCACGCCCCAGAACCAGAATACTGGAGAGCGGGGGCAGACATAGCCAGCTACGTATATGAAATGGAATCCATCTCGCTATACGGTCACGGATGTCTAGATACATGAGGGTTTATCTACAAGCCAACAGTCTCTTAAGGTCAAGAACAAGCCTATTGTCTCAATCACAAGCAAGTAAATAGATGTTACAAGATGTATGATCATTAAATATACAATAATAAGCCGTCCCAAATATTACATATTCAGCTGATCATGAAGCTAGTCGTTACAAAATGTTAGGACTAGCAAGAGTTCAGTCATACATGATCAACCCTAGGATTTGTTAATCATGTTACAGCCCGTAGGCAGACAATAAGTAAGTACAATCGAGCTAAACAGGTGCTCGTCGGCTAAATGCCTCAAAAGAATATTTTTACAATAGAGTGGGAGAGCCAAAAATAACCCACTCGTTGCCAGGATTCCTTCTAGTGTTCACCATCTGGCAGGAAGGTCGGTAGATCCTCGGTAGCTGCTCCGAAATCTGGCCACACAAAACCAGCTGGGTCAGACCCCAGAAAGAGCAAGTGCCACAAAGGAGGCTTCACTTAAGAACTAAAACCAGCAATCAGCACAAGATATGAATAAAAGTAAGAACTGGAAATAAAAAAAATACACCAGGATGATATACGACGAGATAACCATGGAACTATTCAGATAACCAGGTTACAACCCGTAAACCAAACAAGGACCGGGGTTGTAACCCTTCGTCTGAACAGAACTTAGAATTCTCACCATTTATCGGTAAAATAAATACAAGCATTCTGGTCATTCAAAAATCTGGAACAGGATCAGGACAAGACTAGACTGGTTAGACTCCATCCAATCATTTCACGGCCAAGCAAGAATTACGGCTTGATACTTTAACTAACTAGGGTTGTCACAAGCCTAATTACTAACAAGACGCAGTGAGATTATTCCACAGCCACAAGCCCTACAGACCATCCAGGCTACCCAGGTCGAAAGATTATGGTTGAATTCAGGTGGGTACATCGTCCAGGAAACGCATGTACCCTTAAGTAGCTTGAAGGGTGCAACACATGACAGTGTGCTGGAAATGTGCCCTACTCGACGGCAGGCTACAGATCCCAAGCGCGCCCAGGTAACGGGATTGCCTGTAGCTGGAAAATCTCTTCATGACTAATGTATTAATCTAGTTATTAGCCTTAGTCCATTTTAGTAGGTACTCCTGACCGTGGTACTCAGGAGTCCCCGTCCTAGACATGATACAAGACAGGACTGGTTTATTTGTACAAGCACAATCACCCACGGTGTCCAGGATGTTCATTCTTGCCAAGTCATGTCATGTCAGGTAGCCGTCGCAACAGCTTATCAAGGTATAACATGTCAGGTTATCAGGTCAAGTGTACTAATCAGGAGTACGCCACGACGGGCCACTATCAGGTCATGTCAGGTTATTATGTCAGGAGTGCACCACTACGGGTCACTATCAGGTCATGCTCAATTATCAATTCCAAACATATCAAGTAAATTCGTGATTATCAAGTTCAGGACAAAAGGCGTAAGGATATAAAATGGACGTTAAATATCTAATAAAATATCAATATACAGGGCTATAGAAGATCAAGGGTAATCAGGCTACGCTCAAGCCAGGCTATGCTCAGGCTAGCGTACGCTCAGGTCTGCGTACCAAAGGATCCATACACTTTCAATGGGAAGCGTACGCAAGGGTCAGCGTACAGAAGGGCACGCTCAAGCTACAGGTCAGCGTACGCTCAAGCTATCGTACGCTCAAGACTACGTTCGCTCGAGCTAGCGTACGAAAGGGGCCAGCGTACGCCTTGCTCGCTTAAGCTAGCGTACCAAGGCACGCGTACGCTCATGCTAGCGTACGCTCAAGACACGCTGCCAACAGGCAGCGTATCAAGGTGAGCGTACGCTCACTAAAGAGCAGCGTACGAAGGCTAGCGTACGCTCGCTAAAGAGCAGCGTACGAAGGCTAGCGTACGCTCGCTAAAGAGCAGCGTACGAAGGCTAGCGTACGCTCGCTAAAGAGCAGCGTACGAAGGCTAGCGTACGCTCGCTAAAGAGCAGCGTACAGCTCAGTGGTGTAAGCTAAAAAGCTAGCTCACTGTTCACTGTCTTCTCCAAATGGCAAGAACATCAAGAACTCTAAAGTTGAATCTAAGCTTCAACAGTCCATATCTTGGTCAAAACAAGTCCGAATCCAACTTTCCAAAGGTCAAAATTGGGTAGAATGAAATTCTCTACAACATGGAACCATCAAAACTTGAAAACAAGAAAGTTTGATAGATCAAAACCACCAAAATCCAAAAATAACTAATTTCTAGATCTACAAGAATTAAAGCCTCAAAATGAAAAATGACAAGTTCTAATGTGGTTTAAAATCATGAGGAGAAGCTAATGAAACCATCAAAAGGAGTTCTCTTGTGGAAGCAAGTTGCGCTTGCCTATGGTATTCTTGGTTGGTGGAGAAGAGTAATGGTGGGGGAAGGAGAAGTAAATGAGAATTATGGAGGAGAGAGAAGGTTGGTGGGGATAATAAAGAGGGGGTTGTGGTGGAAATGAAGGAGAAGCATAGACTAGGGTGTTCCACCCTTGGCCCATGATAAACCAAGCATTGGGCCGGCCGAACCAAGCTAACCCAAACCGAGAGTAAACAAGCCAAGCCAAACCAAACCAAGGAGATATACAAATACAAGATAAAATACGTATACGTATTCTAAATATGTAATACGAACAACATGCATTACATTTATTGACCATGTTTGTTTATCATAATTAAAATGAGACCTTGCTTGTAATTAGGTTGGAGACCAGGTTCTCTTAAGGATATCTCCGACTCGTGGTACGATATGTTTTGGTGGAGGTGGGAAGCTTAGCCCGCGCTTCATCGGCCCTTTCGTTATCAGCGGGAGAGTCGGCGACGTGGCTTACAGGATAGACTTGCCACCTGCACTAGTGGGGGTCCACAACGTATTCCATGTATCACAGTTGAGACGGTACGTGGTTGATACTAGCCATGTGCTCGATCATTCGGAGATTGAGGTTGGGCCTTCTCTCAGCTATCCAGAGCAGCCAGTGGAGATACTGGATCGACGGAAGAAGGTTCTGAGGAACCAGGTGATACCTTTGGTTCGCGTCGCATGGAGGCATCATTCTCCAGGAGAGTCTACCTGGGAGCGGGAGGATGAGATGCGCGAGCGATACCCATATCTTTTTAGACCGTGAGGTATACTTTCTATCCTTCTCATCAGTTGTATTTTGCCCTTCAATTTCGAGGACGAAATTTTTTAAGGAGGGTAGATTTGTCACTCCCGCATTTCTAGTATGGGAGTATTTTGGTCATTTTTGAATTTTTAGAAATTATTTGAATTAATTAGAATTTATTGGAGTTTATGTGATTTTAATATTAATTAATTAAATTGATAAGTGGTATGTTGATTTGAGACTAGTTTGGACCTTGTAGACTAGCCTAGGACCTAAACTTAGCTATGGTGACTTGGTTAGCATGATAGGGTCTTAGTCTAACTTAAGTTAAACTAATTTAAGTCATTTAGAATCAAGTTGTAATAGGTGGAATAGTAATTTAGAGCCATGACTTATGGTTTTGAAACCATTGATTTTGACTTAAGCCTATAGAAGCCCATAGCCCACACCATGTAAACCCTAACCCTAACCTAGCTTGGCCGGCCACCTAGCATTGGTATTCCCTCCTATTTATACTCTCCTCCATTTAGGGCTAGCCTCTTTTGGCAAAGATCAAGTTTAAAGAAGAGGTATTTTCCCAACTTCATTAATTCATAGAAAATCTATTTTAATTCCTTTTTCTTTCAAACCAATTGCATTAGGTTCTAATCCACCTATATTTTCTATTTGTGTTGGGAAATCTCAGTTTGTGGACAATTTGGAAGGATTGGCTAGCAAGGAGAAACCCCCCTAATTGAGAGTTTTCTTGCATTTGGACACTAATAGGTAAAACCATCTAAACACCATTAAATTCCAGTTTTCTTTGCATATTTGGAAAGCCCTAGGTCTACCCTAACTATAGGTATAGCTAAACCTAGGTTTTGTGTCCATTTCGAGTCCTAAATGGACACATATCAGTCCCTACATGTAAGTGTTTGATGAAATCCCCCAAAGGGCATTTCGATTGGATTTTTGGATTATTTTTGAATAGGGATTTAGATCTAGATCTTGTTTGTGGGATTCTACTTGACTGGGTTGATTTCTAGTTATTTTGTGTCATGTTTTGCTTACTGGACACGGACGCACACGAGGGGTTTCCCTGTCCTGCTACTCGGGGGCTGTATCGGACACAATACGCAACCACTGGACACAAAACTTGACACAGACCTTTGGGCAGTGTCTGACACACCACCTATCAAGTTTCAGATGACCACGTGGCATGTCGAGGGAGGAATCATCGTCGTACTGATTTTACACTGCGTTGAGTCGCGTGTGTGCAGCGTTCTGATACGCGCATTTTGGACACGACTCGGGGACACGTGACCCCAATCAGGATGACACGTAGGTAGCTGGATCCTAGGCGAACCTAGGGTTGTGAGCACAAGGCTTGGTTTGGCCTGTGACACGAGCACGACACGCGTGCACTCGTGCACGAGACAGTGCACTGTGCAGTGTCCAGTTTATGCTGAATTGGGTTTTATTCGATTTAGACACGTTTGTGTCATTGTGGTGGACACGTATTAGACCCTGGGACACGAACACAAGTTATATTTGCATTACCAACCACTAATTTCACATATTAATTTGTTTTTATGTATCAATTTCCATTTACACAAATTTCTAATACCAAGTTATATTTCCTGTATTTTCCAGTTTCTAATTTGAACTTTGGCAGTTTAATTAGCCGATTAAACTGATGTTAATTATTGGTTTTATATCCTAAAATAGTTCTCCTACATGTAATCTAGCTATGGTTCAATTTTGGGTTGAATTGGTTGTGTTTTGATTTCGAATTGGTGTATGTAAACTGTCAAGTTGGTTAAACCTGGGAATTAATACCCTGGGTCACTGAGTTCATTCTCAGTTTTGTGGTTCTCGAATGATAATACCATGGGTTAGCTATGGGTTCTTTCTGAACACTGTCATTTATTACCTGTTTATGTTTCCTGGCACTTAAGAATACTCTATCATATATACCCCATGTTTTATAATTCCTCTCACACTTGCTAACCCCCCATTTCCTGCAAACACTCTATTAATTCCTGTAACAGCCACGCACACTCTATGTGACACTCTCTTGTCACTCACTCACACACATGTTCTCTTGACACATAGACACACACACATCCTACCTACACACACACTCTATTTCCTGGAACACCACACTCACTTGTATACACACGCACATTGCCTTCCCTCTCTCTATATACACATGAATGTATATATGTAATATGTATATCTATATATGTAAAATAGGTATATGTAATATATAGTATAGTATATATATATATATATATATATATATATATATATATATATATATATATATATATATATATATATATATATATATATATATATATATATGTATATATGTATTAAGCCTATATGTATGTATGATGTATACCTATACATATGCTTGTATATATAGGTATATGTATATGAGTATTTATGTCTAAATGTATAGGCCTATTGGGTATGTAAATGTATGCTAATATATATATGGATATATATATGCTAAGTAATGTGTGCCTATAGGTAATGTGTAATGACTTGGACAATTTTTATAGGTTGTATGGACTTGATTAGACTAATATAGACTTGATAGGCCTGGTTTAGACTTGTATGGTCTTGTGAGCTTGTTTAGACCTAGAATGACTTATTTAACCTAATTTAGATTTGTTAGACCTATTTTGACCATAGTTGACCTAGTTTGACTTCTAGGGTTGACCAGAGTTGACCAAGAGTTGACTTTGGCCTAGGTTGAACTAGATTCATTTAGAATGCATTGAATTGCATCTTGTTATCATTGTAGACTTGTTGTGACTTGTGCTGTTCTGATTAGGAGCCAGACACCTCTCCTCGGACAGTACATTTCATCCGGACACTCAGATACCAGGCGAGTACATTATCTGATTATTTTATATCCTGTTTAGAATTATTTTCCTGCTTTAATTTACTTTACTTGATATTGTCACGTTGGTCACACGGATTAGTACTATATGGATCCCTTCTTGAGATGTTATCCCCTCAGGGAGCATCGGATACTACATGTTCTGTGCGTTTCACTTACATGGTGTATCACTATGCTTCATGGTTCATTGAATCACTTATGACATGTACTCTCATGATCACAGAGTCTTCCTTGAATCCCCCATTTATTGGGCTTTCCTAGAATCCCCATTTATGGGACTATCATGTACCACCTTTCGGAGGCCGTTACATGAATCATAACATAACCTGGCTGGATCCTTGTGTATTGATTGGGGGTAAGGGGAAGTAGAAGTGGACATGTGAATAATATCCAAGTAGTGTAGCATCAGAATCATTCCATAGTGTAGCATCAGAATCATCCTATGCCATTTACTTGTCTATATTGTACTCTGACTCACTAGCCACTGTTAGTTCTCTATTTATAGTAGATATTTCTATTATAGTTCTCTCTCTGTTTACATACTGTATTTCTTTCAATTCATGTATCTTACTTTACTGTATGATTATATTTTCTAACCTGCTATGATCTATTGAGATGTATTATGCTCGCTCCTGTCCTGACTGGACCTGTTGAAAATATTACAGAGGACGAGGAGGAGGCCTGTGTGGATACCTTCTACGGGGCAGCCCTAGACGACACTTGTGAGCTGGACTCTCAGGAGGACCCAGCTCTAGCTGATGACTTTACCTCTACTGTCTAGACTAGTTTAATTAGGCTTTATCTTACTTATGTTGTCTTGAGACTAGCTTAGTTAGGCTTTATTTCTGTCATTGAGATCTGGATTGCATATATTCTTTCATACTCTGTAGTTGAGACCTTGTATTTTTGGATATTGTTGAGATGTTTTCTTAGACTCTTCTGATCATCTGTATTTCTTTGAGTTCTATATCATAACGTGCTTCATCTTCCTTAGTTGTGATTGAGTTTACATTCTGCTATGTCACCCCCATTCGGAGAGTATAAACTGCTTAGCATTATATTGTTAGATGTTGTGACCTAGGACAGCGTTCTACCGCCGACACTGCGGCGTAGGCTGGACGTACCCACTTCTCGTGCCCTTACTCTAGGGTGCGGGTCATGACATACCCGTATCGATCTTCTTATACGAAGATGATGACATCCTGCACAGATCTTCTCTTCATGCTGTCTTAGATGACGAGCCCTAAGAGCAAAGTACAGACTTTCTCTTAGATTTTCTATGGACAAGCACCCTGAATATTCTACATTGCTCTATTCCTTGTGCTTCTGCCCTCAACACATATAAATAGGTTAAGATAACTATTTTAGGTTACAGAAAACTCTAAATATAACCCCTCGGTAAAATTTTGTTGTCCACCAGAATCCAACGATACAAATTAGACCCAGAACCGTTAAGCCCCAACCAAACCAAAATCAGACAGAGTTTGGTGTGGCCCTATCAAAAGGTATTATCTACAAAGCCACTGATCGAACTCAGCCCGAGTTTGGTATTTGTAACTGTAACACCCAGTCCCAAAATACGTAGGACTAAGAGACCGTATACATGCCAGCTACGTATCGAGAGAACTCCATCCCAGCTCAAATACATATAAGCTGTCTAAAATAAACTACATGTTTATACCAACTACCTATATCTCAATCCAATGAAGATAAACTCTTATATAACCCAAGTATACTAATTCTAGTCAGGCATTACCATACCGGTTCCTACA